>JAGEMR010000149.1:0-67089 GCA_021030915.1 Astrothelium macrocarpum | reverse complement strand
TAAAAAAATAAATAATTTTAAAAATTTATATCATTTTAAAATAAAATTTTAATTATTTATAATTATTCATTTTTTTTCGAATAAAATCAAAAATGATAAAATATATTAATTTTAATTCTGATTAATTATGATTTATAAAATAATTTATTTAATTTTTTTTAATCTTTTTTATATTAATATTTATTATAAAATTATGAATTATTTATATAATAAATAAAATATCATAATTCATAAATATATTGATTTAATTAATTAATATAATTTTTTATTATAAAAAAAATTTGATTAAATCATTTCGAAAGATTTCAATTCTGTTTCTGATGATATTTTTATGACGGCGCGATAATATCGAACGATGGATTCTATGGATTTTAATTAATTGAATGTAATTAGAATATTTCTACGCATCTGCTGTTTCAAGAGCTGCTTCAATTGAACCCATATTGGTGGAATTATTACGAGACGAAAACATTCGGCGAGGCGGAAATCAAGCGTGCATTGTGTGGGACCGTGCATAAGGTGGTGCACACTCGTATGTCGCTTTTGCCCCTTTCTCTCCCTTCTCTCTTTGCGTTCCTTTCTTTTTCTAATAAAATCTAAAGCCCGATATAGTACTTGGAGCGTCCCTATAGCTTCGGTTTCCAGCCTTTGAGCTTCATTATTGACCCAAGATTTCTTGCGAATACTCGCATGAAGAACAGATACGTTATTAAAATAGTAATGATGGCACAAATTGGACTCATCTCGATAACCGATAAATTTGTCCCAGGCTCATTCTTGCCGTAGGCTATCTTTCTTCCAAGATAAATTCTCTCAGAATTACCTCTGCCACTAAAATATGCTATCGCAGGCCAGCTTATCCAGAAGCATATTAATGGTGTCACAACGTGATTACGCTGTGCTCAAGGTCTTAACTCATGTGTTCCATCGTACATGATCGTTTTAGGTTAGACTTATTGGGTGGAGCTTCTCCCCAGATCAGCTACAAGGTCACGTATTACTGTTCCTCGTCCGCCAGACAGGTGTGCCATCCCATTCAGCACCACGAGGTTCATAACTAGCTCCAATAACAAGCAGCCTATCGGCCTTCAAGCTGGCCTTTAGCTTCACTAATCTCGGGTCAAGAAAACAATGTTTGACCCAAGCTTCTAGAAGTTTGCGCCAGTTCCTTGTCGTTTAAAGTTCACAGACTCTTGCGTGAAGGTACGGATGTATATATGTATGCATATATGTATGTGGTTCAATCTTCCGATGGACAGTATCCTCTGGAAAATGGGCCCAGTCACAGGCTGTTAGTATCCGAGGAGTCTGGCCAGGCCCTTGGCGCAAAGCAGACCAGACAAGAAATGCCTTAGTTAGTCAACCTCATATACGGCTTGCTTGGTTGCCAAGGGATTCACGAGTCCCGTGTAATGTAGCCGAATAAATGATCATTAGCTAAGCTGAGTGATCAGACCCAGGTAGCAATGCAGCTCATGTATGCCTTAGACCCCAGAAGTAATGAGAGGCAAATCCTGTCATGTTAACTCCAAACCATTAATTGTTCGAAGGTGACTGAATGGACACAATGCTTCCATTTACTACGTATTTGCCATGGAGCAGTCTTTCCAAGGTCAAGTTTCCCCTACTCTGCTGCTCGAACCTGTTGCAAAGCGCCGGAAGCGGAAGAGTAGTTTGAAGGATGCTTTTTTTTTTTTTTGCATTTTTTCAAGGATACCTGAGTGTACTCCTCTGCACCTAAAACATGGCCTTTGCTGGTAGAGGGAAGAAGGGAGTTGTCCACAAAGAGAACGCCGAGCAGGTCGGAATGTGCTTGCTCCAGTATATCAGACAAACAGGAGGCTAAAGTAGTCAAAGGTAGGCACGTAGGCTTATTTGAAGTGAATGCTGTTGTCTCTATCTTTGGAAAGGAGAACTGATCTCAGGTGATTCAATAGTTTCTTGCAAATCATGCGGGGATAATGGTCCGACACAATCGCTCCATAATTCTCCACCTCGCAAAGCCCCTGATGTCATTTTCCAATCTTTTCTTGTACTGTATGTTCTTGCAATTTTGGTAGGTTTTCGACTCCAGTCCCCCGGTTTCAGGCGATCTGGCACAGTCAGTGCGAAATGTGTTGGAACGTAGAAGATAAAGCCGACATGGGCGGTGGTCCTTGCGTTCACCCTCGGAGGTGCTGAAATTAAGAAGGAACTTGCTGACTGCTCTTCTCCTGTGCTGCCAATAGTAATTCAAGAGTACATCATGATCGAATAACATGCCGAATCTGATGAACCCGTAATGCTCCGTTTTCTGACCATTACTAGGCTTGGATCCTCACAGTGGAGCCTGAACCGAAGGCGGGTGTTCCACACAGTATATATATTGAAGAATCTAGTTCCGAACAAGGTATGTTGAGAGTGGATTTTCGGTAGGTTTAGGGTATAATGCATTGGCATTTGTGAACGGGGTGGATAAATAGATAATCGACTGAGTAGAAGCGATCGCGTTGGAGGAACGCACGCACAGCAGAGGGTCATAGGCGCCACAGAGGAGTGAGATTAGCTTGGGCTGCCGCATAGTCTCTTCGATTTGTTTCTTCGTTCAAGTCACGAATGAGGCGGATCAGAGATTCGTCGCAGTTTAGTTCGAGGCTGGGAAAGGATTTGTCGTTGGACAAGGTCAGCGACTTCAGCTCGAAATCCATGTTCGATCTTACAGATACTTGACAAGTGCAGACTGTAATAGAGTTGAGTTGCGTCGAGGAGAGTATCTGGGAGAATCACAAAACGCGGTCTTGATGGTGAAATTGTTCCAAATCGCAGTAAAGCGCGTGGATTAGAGTTTCGCGCTAACACACGAGATCCCGTGATATCAAAGGATCACTCTCATCTTTGACCCCTGTCTTGGCATCTTCATTGTAGACTACCGGAACGAAGTTCTCATCTCTTTGTGCCAGCTTTATACGCGATGTTAATTTCTTCGCTGCTGAAGTGATCACTGGCCAATTTTGAGGATGAGAGCGCGGTTTTACCTAGATTTGTTTGGCTCTGCATACAGATGTACGAAACCTGTCCTCTACCAGAATCAATTTCGTGTAGCCTTAACAGAGGATTGCCAATGACATTTGCATCCGTTGAGACGCTGCATATAGCCAACTAATCTCTCTTAGATGGAAGATGCATGTACTAAATAAGGGTGAAAAATACTCGCTCCATTCCATGTCTCTTTACATTTCTGTCTTCCAACCAACAGCAAGTCCCTGTGCCACTTCTAAGCCATCTTATCCACATTCAGAATCTTGATTTCTCGCCAATTCAGCTATTGTACCTTGACGCTGGAATATGTTTTCAGCATACACGCGGCAAATGCGCTGGATATGATTTTCCTACATTTGCATCATTTCTTCGACCTTTAGGCAAATCGGAACACGGTAGTCGTAAATAATACGCATATTCGTCTTCAATCGGCCTAGTCAACGTTCATAGAATGGCTAATTGGCTTCATAGGCGGCGGACTGATGCTGCATATTCCTGGGATTGACTTTGATGGCGTTCGGCGTGGCCGAAGGACCAAGAGACTTGGAGAATTACTAACTCGATAGGCGCAATCTCGAGCTGTTCAGTTGATTTAATAATGCTATACTCTAAAGAGATCATACCACGGCCATCCCGCTTGAGGAGCTCCAGTACCTTACCCACGCGCTGTTCAAGACATCGTAATACCACACCGACAAGAACCAAGGAAGCGCATATTGACAAGGCGTCTTGATAGCACCATATAAGATTCGATTGCTCTAAGTGACATTTGCAATTACAAGACCCTAAGCACCGCGAAGGATGGCAAAGAGAGTGGGATTGCAGCTGGATATAGATCGACATGTTACCTCAATATCAACATCAAGAAACTTCTCTATGAAAGGTCCAGCATTTCCCGACTCTAACCAATGAAATCGGATACACAAAATCCTTCGAGCTCGGACATCAAGTTCTATGTTGGGTGCAGCTCGATTTCTCTACGGAATTGTTTCTCGGGTAATTATCAAGTCGTTCGAGAAAAAAGCTAGCGGGCTTTACTCAGAGTCTTGGTGGAAATCGCAGCTGCATTTTGCAGTGCTCGGCTTCTGCCGACTTGGACTGGCACCACGATACGACAGTGTGCTTTTCGTTTTGCCTCAGTATAGATGGCGTTATGGCTGAAGAGCTGAATCGTCTTCAGGGATAACTCTTGAAGTGTTCGCTCACGGATTGCATTGGTAGTTCATCTTTTTCTATCAAGTTCCTCCAAATGTCAAACCTGAAGCTCGACCGGTTGTTTCTTTATCTCAAGGGAAAAATCATTGGTGCCCCTCATGCTACATGCTTGACGATGTAGTACACTGGTAATGACAAAATGGTATGCTTGTCATTCAGATCATTTACGAAATGTGCTTTCCCTTCATCCTCAAGCGTGCCCCATGCTTCCAAAGTATTAAAGGCGCCGGGACTCCGATGGCCAAGAATACGAACGCCAAGACGCTGTTACCCCATCCATAGCCCAATGTACTGTACATTTTGGGAGCAAAGATGGGAAATGCGAATGCGAACACGTTGCGTAGGAGCTGTGAAGCGGCAGTTGCAGAAGCCGTATGCTCTGGAAATGCCTCCAAGACGTATGCCTGCATAGCCTGCGTGCCAAGAATGATGCCGCAACCAAAGACACTAAGGCCAATATCGACCACAATCCAAGGTGCTCTTGCCTCAGCTGACCATCCGTATCAGACTAAGCCTACGGGGATCAATACCGCACCCGGCACCATAAGTGGAACACGATATTCTGGTGCTGTAGCGCCATCGTGTTTGTTCTGGAGATGGTGCCAGATCCTGTCCGTTACGGGCCCACCGACTTGAGCGGCTAACGTGTAACCGACTACTTGGGCAATGTAGTGGAGGCCACTAATGCTAACGGATTCGTGATATCTATCGGCCCAAAGTGTTGCGAAGGTTGAGAGGACAAGATATAGGATGCCAAAATTATAAGCTAGAAATAGAGAGACGACTTGAATGATTGGCTGAGAGATAATGAGCTGATAGGGTCGAGCAAACCCGACCTTCAGTCTATGGATCAGAGTGGGGCTGCCGTGTTCGCGCTGCGTATAATAGTCTCTTCCGGTGCGCTTGCGGAGTTCTTCCGCCTTTTCGGCAAGTATCGTTGGGGCATGCGTTTCTCGAAAAAGAAAAAAGAACAAAACTATGAGTGTTGCATGGAAGATGGAGAGAATCCAGAAAAGCCAACGCCAGTCTATTCCTTGGGTGACGAATCCTCCAATAATTGGACCCAAAGCTGGGCCAAGTAGCGGTATGAAAGTTGCCAAGGCAAACGCCTTCCCACGCTCCTCAGACCTCCAGCAGTCCCCGAGTATCGGAACCGACATCTGCAATGTTTTGAGAAAAAATGTTTAAGAGTATCATTGTGTGCTTGACCTACGGCAAAAGTAGCACTTCCTCCGACACCAGCAAAGAAACGAGCAACAATCAACAAGGCTTGCGTTTGGACGAATCCACAGACAGTGTTCCACAAGACGTACCATAGGCCTGCAAGGATCCAGACCCATCGGCGTCCAAACACTTCGGAGCAAGGCGCCAGCAACAATGGCGCAAAGGCGAAAGCAAGCACGAAGATAGACAGCGCCAGTTGAGCTTCTGCATCCCCAATGTGGAGATCTCGGCCTATTGCACCCAAAGCTGGCGCAAGCATCGTACTTGACATTAAAGTGACGAGACCACCGAGAGAGCTTAGAAGAGTGACGATCCATTTACGCCACTTGGGCCAATTCTTGGGATTCATCAGATCATCCTCGCTGTCCCACGTAACCTGAAAGGGCAAACAATCAGCCTGGTATTATTTCGATAGAAGAACTTGGTAGACCAGGAAAATCGACCGAACATACCATATTTGGATCGATCTCTGCTGTAGTCGTCTGCTGTCCCCCTTGCAAATTTTTCTCTTCGTCGTAGAACGGGGCATTAGATTCGCGATCTGTAACGTTGGGCTCCAATGTATTGTCACTGATCTTGTCTTGTTCACTCATTGCCTCTTCAATATAGCTTTACTACGTATATAGTTCGGAAGCGTGTTTGAAGAAGAGACTAGGAGTGTTACAACTTGGAGATTGATACTTGTAGCGCAGAGTTAGATGTCGAACAGCGGTGTTTAGCGAGTGCAGCGTTATAGACGATATAGGAGCAGTGCGCTTGCTTCCAGGAACATGAAAACCTTCAGGTTTTCGGTTGCGACAAGACATGTCCATTGACCTGTTCGGAGATGTAAAGTGCAAAGCCGAGATCCGGCGCGAATGGACCGAATTGGGAACAACACCACCACTGCTTACTGAGCAACATACATTTCCCATTTGCTCAGGCGAGCTGCGATGCAATGCTAGTGCACCACCTGAATTGCAGCACGGTTATTGCCTCGGAGGCATATCCTGCATTGGCGTGTGGGGGCCCAAGATAAGAAGGGTATTGGCAAGACTTCCATCGAATCAGCTTGCGTTCATTTCAAAAATCCGCGCGGTTAGCTTGGAAAAACCCTTCCTGTAATCAGATGATCCTCCGTGTTCGTTAGCGGGATATTAGGGTGAGTCATATGTTGAAGTTGTAAGACAAAAGGAAACTATCATGTTAGTCGGAACCTAGGCTGCAGAAGAGGCCGCAGAATGTTCCTGGACCGATTTTCAAAGGGTCAGAAATGGCTCATTAGATTCATCTCTAATGGCAGTCATCAGCTTAGCTGGTCCGCACACAATCTACTACGAATTAGCATACGCCAAGGCCCATGCTCACTGAAATAAGACTTACAATCCATTGAGGCTATTAGTGATTAACTTGAAGTCCTCCACATTGTCTTCTACAATATGTCGGTCCTCAATTGATACAAAGCTTAACGTCTGTGAAGCTGGAATCTCGCTGATCTGGAAGTGAGTTATTTCCTAGGCTATGCAGATTCTCGTGCCTCCTCTAAGGGAAACAAAATCCAAGGTAGCCGCTTTACATATGACCGTTTGTCTGGGCAGAACAATCATCTCCATGGATATCCTTTCGGGCATTCAATGCAGCAGAGCTGAGCACGAGGATGTCACCTTTGAGCGTATAAGCCGGCTGTGATCAAATTTCACCACCTCCGCACGGGAAAATTGTTTTTACAATAGCTACTCGCTCTGCGAATCCTGGAGCTAGAAGCAGTTGATAAGTTCCTCTCACAACGGCTTGCAGGCATGTCAGACATTCCGACCGACGCGAAAGAGACTCAAAATCCTTCAGTGAAGGGGCCATAGTTCCAAAACTTTAGTTCTTGGCTTAGTCCGACCCTTGCATTGCACTGACAAGTGAAAAGGGTGTCGAAGGCCATTGGCCAGAAGTGCTGACATACCTGGAAAATTAGTGCGGTGCTTTTGCAATAGCTGGAAAATACAATGGACGCTCTGAAATGCTCGAAAAGGTATGGGCGTGACTATCATACATTCATCCAACAGACACAGTATAGATATGTGTTTTTTTTTTTTTTTTTTTTTTTTTTATTTGGCTGATAAGGGAAAACCTACTGACATCGTGCATTGTAAATCTAAAAGCGCAGAAGACGCTATTTCGCTTCGTTATCAGTCAATAATAGTTTGTTCGGATTGTTGCGTTTGTAAAGTGCTTTGATCCAGCAGCTTCACCTCAACAAATCCAAAAGCAGATCCGAGCGGCGTGGTTGTGTTCGTGATAACCAGCCTCTTGTCAACCATGTTCAGAAGAGTTTCCCAGTCGTCCATGTCACGCTCTTTTCCATTCGCTAATGCAAGCATCGCAAGATCAAAGCATCTATACAAAACTGTCAGTATTGCGATATCATGCCCAGATTCAGGCGATTCTTTTCACCTTGGAAGTAGCTCGCGGCGCAGCGGAATCGTACCAGGCTCAGGCAGTATATGTTCCATTATTAAGATGGTGGAATCTTTGGTAAGAGCAGGAACGAGCGCACCCAGAATTTGAGCTGCATATTTGTCGCTCCAATCATGGAGAATCTGCCGCAGGAAGTACACATTGGCGCCCTTCACAGGTTGCTCAGTAAAGAAATCGTGTGCCATGAAAGCGACACGATCATCATCCTGGGCAAGGGACTTTTGCCCTTCTTTGGAGACGCTGGAGAGATCCTGGACGATGCAAGTCATCTCCGGGTATTTTTCAACCACTGCAAGACTATCAACGAAATCAGAACCATACTTTCTTGGCTTCTTTTGTATTCAAAATACCTCGCAGTACCGTGGGAGCCGCCGACATCGACAAAGACCCCCTTCCCATATTTGCCAAAGTCGTGGTTGTCTACGAGATGATGTAGACTATGCTCAGGACTCATGCTGAACCAGGTCATTGCATCACCGAAGCGTTTCGCCCGATCTGGTTGTGTAGCAAAGAATTGAAATGCCGGTAGGTCAGTGGAATGAGCCAGATTAAAAGCCTGGTCTACATCAACTTTGAATATATCAAGGCCGTGACAGGTATCATACCGTACGATTGGGTTCTTCTGAGTCGGGCCACTTCCTCAGTGCCTCACTCAACTAAAGACAGCGCTGATCAGCTGCCTCTACCTTGAACCAAAATCGGCTTCTCACCTTTGCAGCAGCTGGCCATAGCTCTCCCAAAGTCATACTGCTTACTCGTCGCAGCATTGGAGCCTCCGCCAGTTTTCGAGAAAAAGCATTATGTTTTATTACTCCCTTTGGTGACTCTTTGAAGACGAACCGGCTGCAAGCGTGTCGCATGACTCTTTTTATGATATTTTCGTCCAAGCCACAAGCTTCAGCCAGCTGCGGAAAGGTCTTCCCTTCATCAGTCTCCAGAGGTATTTTCTCTGCAATACCATACTCAACGATAACGTGAATGCTCGCCTGGACGTTGTGCTAGTGATGGACGGTAAGCCTCACAATGCCACCGTTCAAAGGGAGACCCGCAGATGCCTACCGCCGGCGACATTATTATACTTTCGGGTCCTTTGACTATGGTCTCCAACTCTGCTGTTCCGTCTGCGATCGCTTGTCGCGCTTGCGTGCAAATAACATCATGTTTCACGGCCTCAGAGACCCCGTTTTCGAGCGAAAGAGATGTCGTTCCGAGCTCTGAGATACGTGCAGAAAGCTTCTCGGCATTTTCTTGGATGGTTCGTGAGAGTTCGACGACGCGGTCTGGGGGTGGGAGGTTTGCATGACTGAGAGCCATATCCAGACCCCTTGTGTTCTGACCTGAACATCAAATGGGAAAATGAAGGCATCATAGTGTTCGGTACTCCCAAGGTAATCAACGAGATGTTGAGCACCATGTTGGGAGATTGCACCGTTTTCGTCCAATTGTACCAGTTCCTGGACCGGTCAGTTCAACCACCGGAACGGCGCGTTGTGGAGAAAGTTGGAGTACTGAGTCAGCCGCGCGTGAACATCACCACGCAGTCTAGTCTATTACGTCACATCTCTTGTCTTTTCGCTAGACATCCACTCGGGTCGGATCCTCATTCCATCCGATCTTATTGTTTCAATTCTCAGCTCTGAGAACGCATCAAAGCCAAGAGACGCCGGCCCTCGTGTAGTGAACATTTTGGCCTCCTGCAGGGCTGTCGTCGCAACATGTCAGTCCATGTACGCATCCACTAGTTCTCCTGCGGCGGCACATCGTGCATGCGTGACGCGTTAGCGGATGCGATCCACTATGTAGATGTCGCTAGTTCTTGCTGGGATGTCTTGGTCTGAATCAACGCGGGACTGAGAGAGGGGTAAGGCAGTAGGATAAACTATCCCTACTGGAATCATCTCTGGTACAATGGCAGTGTAATTTATGTCTGTGTTCGCTCAAGGGAGTGAGTTCTACAGGAAAATGGTAGGTAACGTGAGTGTTTTATAACGACATCATCAATGAGACTTGACAACAAGAATTGCCATGCCAGTTCTCAAGCAGCTACAGCAGAAACTGTTATTACAGGGTACTAGAATCTCAGAGGAAGCCGAACAGCCATTTCTCGACCACCAAGTGCTCGACGATGAAGTTTTCGGCTCCCGACAGACGACGCGTCTACGCAAATATCGTGGATTGGGGTATGCGTGCATGTTGCACGTAGGCCTTATAATATTCTACACCTTTGCAGCGTCCGTTGCTATTCTCTATTTTCGAGAAAATCCGGCACCAATTACTGCCTTATATGTGCCATCTGGCCTGCGAATCCAGCCCGAGCAAGTCATTTTTCATAACATCGGTGGTGGTGGAACAGCCTTTGCAGGGCATGCACCGAATTCCACCATCGACCAAGCGTGGGATCGCCTTCTACAGCCCATGCATATGCGCGCTTCGACAGAAGAAGTACTTCCTGCAGAGTCCATAAGGCTACCAGAAGGCGGTGGTGAACTTGTATGGCTAGGAGTATTCCATGAACTTCACTGCATCAAGATGCTTCGTGAATGGATTTACAAAGAGCATTACCATCAGGGAAAGTCCTTCGCCGAACTGGATCATATCTCTATTCACGCAGGTACGCTACTTATATTCATTCTCAAATGAGTAGCTATTCGATCCAACGACTTATTCTACAATATTCGTCAACTAATTAGTATGTAGATCATTGCTTAGAGATGCTGAGGCAATCCTCAATGTGTCATGCTGATGTTTCATTCACCACCTTCAAATGGACAAGTTATGAACGTCGACCAATGTTCAATGCGAGCGAGTCATTGCATACATGTGCGAATTGGGAAATATTAATGGAATCATCAAAAGAGCGAGTGGTTCCTCTGGATGAATTGAAACGGCTGGACAATCCGTTACTTGGGACGACGAACCGTTGATAATTAATGAAGACTTCAGTTTCAATTACTACTGATGTGTTGCATGGATATGATCCTCATGAGCTAGCTCTTCCTCAGATGTGCGATTGTACCCTTCCCACCGGCCTGTCCAATCGAGCAGCTCCTCCCAGCTTTGACATGAGTGCAATGTTCCAAACCCCGTTACGCCTCCAATCTCCTCATCCTTTAGCTCTACAGTCAGATCTGGATTACACATCAGGCTCTGTCGTAGAAGATCAATGCAGTGACGAATGTGTGGAGGAGACGCCATCATGCCGAGCTTCTCTACGTCCAACGGTCTTACTTCTGCCTCTGTTGCGGCAGCATAAAGTGCCCAGTATCCCTGACGGATACCGTTCTAAACCGAGATCAAAATTAGGGAAACATGGATTGGATTTAAGGCATACCAAGCAATGCAATTGATGAAATACTGAGAACGCTGACCGTTCTGGTGCAATCACGGGGTGTTTGAAGAATCCGCCTTCACGTGGAAATAGCTCTTCCCAAAGCATGTCCGAAGAAGCAGATGGTGCTTCCGCGTATATGCGTTTATATTCGAAGAATCTCATTTCTTCGCGCACTGCCAAAGTAAGCTGCCGGTTTCGCTGACTTGGGTAGCTTTCTTACATTGTGGTCCTCCCTCGACATGATGGGACAGCGTAAGAGATTTTGTTATTGTTGGGCTATGGGAAAGAAAGGATCCAATGATGACGCCTCCGAGAAAGTATAGAATAGTAAAAACATGGTTCCCGAATCGACCGAGCGGAGAGCGCCTCACGCTATCATTGGAGCTTCTATCTTGGATTGACATTATCTAAGGTGTAGAATATACGGCAAACTGCATGGTTCAGCGTATGAAGTGTACGAAAGCTTAGAGAATAGGAGAGTCTGAAACTTCTAGGTTTTACTGTGTGAACGCCTCGACGCAATCCTGACAATGTGTGCGTGAATAAGGCTCTCGTAAAGTCAAAGGCGGATAATCGCGATCTCAGGACCATTCTCTACGAGAAGATATCCTATACAGTACGAAATAAATTACCACTAAAGAGATACCAAGGGCTGGATTCTAAATTAGTGGAGAATCCTTACCCCTCCCGCATAAACTTTTAAATGCAGCCACGATCCTACAATGTCACGAAGCAGATTAGAATGGTGGATTTTGCATTAGATCGCCAAGATTGGCTGCACGGCTATCCATCATAGTCATGAGTCTGCATATGTCAAATCACAATTGTATTCGCGTCAAGTAGATTGGGCCCGTCCTTGTTCGCTTCGAACGATACTCAACCTCGTCAATGTAGTCTCCGCGTAAGCAACGAACGATCGTAGTATGGCGTGGGTTTTTGCACGCCACTGCTTTCATATGTGTGGGGGCGAGTATATGAGACACTTTACATCTTCTATTCACTTGTCAAGGTCAAGACCATCATTTAACTTGGATATTAAGAAACATTTCTCAACGAAAAAGTCTGACACTCGGGTATCTGAACTGCTCTCAACTGAATTTCTGATCAAATCATGCCGAAGCTCTCCCCAAGCCCTCGCCTGGATGCCGTGCGAGGAAATATTTGGTTTGCTGCTGGTTCCGGAGATGTTTGTGGCGTTGCTCATCCGCGTGTGGTAGGGAATGGCTCGAAGAGACTACAGCCAAGTCGCCTGTGCAGCCACTAATCAATCTCGGCCACGGATTTATGTATGTGCCAATGAATCACGTTCTGCATCGGTCGTCGCTTACTGAATATGGCTGTAGCGGCTTCAATCCTCCCGATTTCCTCATAACTTCGCACAAACAGGCATTGGATGACATTGATGCGAATCAATATGGCCCCGCATTGGTAGGTATTGATACGAACTCAGACTCCCTGTGCATGCAGCTGATGAGAGGCAGGGTCGGCAAGACTTCAAATCAGCTCTTGCGAAAGAGTTCTCCCCAGTGTTCAACAGGACCATGTCTCCTGATGAGATAGCAGTAACAGCAGGCGCCACGGCTGCTATACTTAGTTCTCTGATGGCCTTTGTGAAGCCTGGGGATGAAGTCATAATAATTGAACCAATGTTCAACTTGTAAGCTTCAGACCGTATTTGCCATTATTTCACCTGCTCACATACGCTTTGGTACGAAATATTAACACAGTTTATCGGAGCTTCTGTGAAGCCTGTTTCGATGGAATGTAAACGAAAACGCCCAGGTATCGTATCAGGTGACGATTGGACTCTTGATGTTGGAGTCCTCGAGGCAGCCATATCTTCTAAAACAAAAGCGCTGGTAATACGCGGTTTCAACAAAGACCGAAGGCAACGCTGACAGCAGCGCCAGATTTTGAACAATCCGTAAGAGCCCCGCGACAGGCTTCAAACCAAAAGAGTTTTCTAAAACAGAGAAGGCACAATCCTTTAGGTAAAGCGTTCCGAGAGGATGAACTTCGCGATATCCACAAGATCTGCGCCAAACACACTCTGTTAGTCATAGCAGACGAAGTATATGATCGGCTCTGCTTCAAGCCACATTTTCCGCGGTGCGCACTAGCAGGCGAGGATGCGGCAAGCTATACCGTCACGGTAGGATCGATTGGCAAGAGCTTCAATGCCACGGGCTGGAGGGTGGGTTTCGTCATTGGTGAGAAGCAGCTGATCGAGCCCATCCAATATGCTAGTGCCGCACTTTCGTACGTAGCGTCTGGACCGGCTCAGAAGGCAGCCGCCACTGCTTTCGTTCGAGCCCGCGAAACTGGATTCTGGCAGGCAAACAAGGCCCACATGATGCAGAACATCAACCGTCTCTGCGAGCTCTTTGATCAACTAAACTTGAGCGTTTGTCTTCCTTTGCTCCTTGCCATCACATCCTTAGAAACTGACCGAGGTTCCAAAGTACACTCAGCCGCAAGCCGCTTATTTCGTTTGGGTTGACATCTCTAACATCGAAGTGCGAGATGAAGTAGACATGCCGCCCGAGATTCGAGCAATGGGCAAAGACATGCAGATATGTTGGCTTTTGATTGCCAGGTTGGGCGTTGCATCAGTTCCTGGGAGTGGTTTGTTATCTCCGGAATTGATGCGTGCAACACATTTGCTAACAGCCCTCGAAGCCTTCTTCTGTAGAGACTCTCCGACTGCAAGCAGTAATTTCCTGCGATTTACGGCATGTAAAGGTGCTCAGGAGCTCGATACCGCTATAGAGAGGCTTCTCAGACTTCGCTTATACATTGACTACCAACGTGAGAGGACTATGACTAAATTAGCTTAGTTTGGAAGGTGAATTTCAGAGCTGCAGTGATATCCGGATTACCTCACGGCAATTTGCAGGCCGTTTCGCATAATTGAGCACAAAGCATAGAGTCTGCGGACCATGATCTCTTTGCGTCATCCCGTTCTCATTGCGTACATGAGTACCATGTAGCTCATAAGAGCTAATGCAAGTGGATTTATGCAAGAGAATCCTTCACAGACAAGATGAAGTCGCTCATAGATTAGGTGTAGTTTGGCAAGTAGTATGCAAGGCCTTCCTGTCGATCTTGATTGAAAAGAGTGCAGTCAAGGCATTGCGTAAGAGAAAAGGCGGTGTCCGCAAACTCTCCACATTTGGCTACAACCAGCTACGGTCTTCTTCAAACAACTCACGCTAAATCTTCGAGTCTGCTCTTTTGTATGAGCGGGGCGTTCCGAACAACGTGAAAAGCAGCTCTTAATTTTGACCGCGATACTTGAATCTTCGTGAAGACGTAAACCATTCGCACGATGCAAATCCTCTTTTCGCAATTGTTTGCCATTTGCGCAGCCATCATAGCAGCCGCCGCACCCGTGGCTGAGAAACAAGCTCTTGGTAAGTTTGTTCAAGAATCTTGAGTCGTATGTTCCGGTTCTTTCTGTGGAAACCTATACTGTCGGTGGAGCCCTTAGTCCCTTCGTATATGAGCTGGAAGTTTGCGAGAAGCCCAAAAGTTTTCGATCCTCGTTACTATGATGCTTTGACTGACAAGATGTCAACAGGAGTAAGAACTCCGGAGTCTGCTGAAAACGCTATAGCATATCCGGATAGCTACAAGCGTAATACGCTTGAGGACGCTGTTGCATATCCAGATGATTACAAGCGAAACGTTGCAGAAGACGCCGTAGCTTATCCCGATAGCTACAAGCGAAGTGTTGTTGAGGACGCCGTTGCATACCCAGATGGTTACAAGCGGAATTTCGCTGAAGATGCCGTGGCTTATCCTGATAGTTACAAGCGAAGTGTTGTTGAGGACGCCGTAGCCTACCCTGACAGCTACAAACGAACTGCCGCCGAAAATGCTATTGCGTATCCAGATAGCTACAAACGAAACTGAGAGGGCGTGGCGTCTCCAGAGAGCCAACTGATTTTCGCAAGGAACTGCGAATGACTTCGGGGTGGATTTACGGTCAGAGTGATCCAATTGCAACCGGAATACACCTAGGTCTCAGCTGCTAGTCTTCGCGTTCGTTTCTCCAGTATATAGAAAACAGAATCAACGATCCTTTCATGTCCGTAAGACAATGCCAGTCTAAGTTTAATATATCTTGGTGTGTGGATGGTCCAAGTACGGAGTTGACTTCCAAAGTCGAAAAGTGACTCATTGTTTGTCGGTTATGTAGCGACTGAAAACTAGAACTTCTCAGCTTTAAGCAGCGTGGCGCAGTGGAAGCGCGCCGGGCTCATAACCCGAAGGACGCATGATCGAAACATGTCGCTGCTATTTTTTTGTTTTGTCTTTGTCGAATTTTCGGTTCTTTGTCGTTTCGCATCCCTTGAAAACTTTTCTGCAATCCGTGAGGGACACGTGAGGTTGGCGCTAACCAAAATAGTGCCGGTCATACACTATCATGCCAGAAAGATCTTTTTTACTTGCTGTATCACCCCGTAGCTAGATGGCACCAGCGAGAAAACGCATACTTACCAAAGCTCTCTCAGATTTCTGCATTGCTTCAAGTTGAAAACCCACACTGGAGCCAAGACCTCTGTTCGAGCCGTGGCTACGGTTACGAAAGATCTATTATGGATGTTTTCCTCATTTATACCTTCGTTGACGCCAGGGAATTAGGAATTAAATCATGAACGGAATTGGGAGGGTTTTTCACCTGGATATTCAGAGAGGTATTAGAGCAAGGTACAGATGATGTCGCAAAGGAGTTCATAAGGAGAATGAATCTCTTCTGTGGAAGGTGGAGAAAGCCGGAATTGATGGCGCTACACGTGATGTTTGTTGGCGTTTTTGGCTAGCATATCTCAGGGTGGCCCCCAAGTACTTTTAGTATGACAAAGATGACCGTCAGTCTTTTCTACGAGTTCACATCAACCGTTTTGGGAGCACGCAAAAGATTTCAAATGGCGTTTCCGATCGAATCAAGTCAGGGTAGAATTCAAGCTAAGTTTACAAAGACTATAGTGGAGCTTCCATTGCAAAATGCCTAACCCGATGGATGAGTACCTTGCAAATAGTATCTGGTAGCTTTAATTGTAAGATTTAGCGTCTATGTAGAGAAACTGTCAAGGTATTGAGACGGTTGAAGCCATTCTAAAGCTCTGCGAAGGGCATTCCAGGAATGAATGATAGCATTTCTGGTGGAGGTAGATATGCAGATAAAATAGATTTAATGAGGCGTACAATGGCAATAGACATCAATAGGCCAACCAGAAAGGGCAGAAGTTCTTCAGACATAGAATGATGTAATGATCCTGAGGTACCTAGGAAAGGCGCGGTTGCTACAGCATCGGCCCTATTTCTACTACGTTGTTAGGAGGAAACCGATCTCGTTAGGGTACTTTATATAAAGTATCATAGAAGCTTTGCTATGCAAAGCCAGTGATGGATTTAAAATCACATACCATTATGACAATTCCAAATTGCAATCATAGCTAGAAGTCGTCCAAATGAGTAATATGAGCAAGCATTCTGAAGCAGGTCTCAGGGACGCGCAATTCCAATTGAAAACGATAGCTGACCCAGCGCAAATCATGGCGCTCAAAGTTTTTTTTTGGGGGAGTTCATGTGTTTGGCGCTTTGTAGAATGTGCAATATAATCATTTCAATCATCCTTTGTGTTATTTCGTTAGCATCCCTTTGCCATGGCTGCTTGCTGTATGATGACTTCGTAGTCCGCGGTGACATTATCTGAAACCACATCACTTTCCGTGGTTCTCTCCTGTTGTCTCCGCGGCCTTTTTAAGATCTTCACACCATTCCGCAAATTTCTTCTGGAGAGTATCCTTGTACATCCACTTGACCGCTCTTGCAAGCGTGCCTCCCTGGCATTCCCACGTCCTCGCCTCACACTCGTTTTCCCCTAGAACAATTATCTCATGATATCTTTCACTTTTGAGACCTCTTGAAACAAATCCACCTTTCGTTGTCCACGAGATTCTGTAAACACTGCTCAGATCAGCATAAAGTGCCGGATCCGAATCAAGCGTGTCCTGCGGAATGTACTGAGAGGGAGAGCTCGGTGTAGATATATCCGTCACTCTGAGCTGGGTATCGGTGTAGCTGTTCGGCTTTTTGGAATCCATTACAACGTGAAATGTAAAACTCGTGTCGACGTGTAGATTGGAATCGTTCGGCTCAGAAGGAGGTTGAGAGTGGATTGTGACTTTTGGGCAAAAGGAGCACCATTCCGAATAATTGGCTGTATCCAATAAGATTCGCCATACGACAGCAGCAGGAGCGGAAATCTTAATAGAGGCAAAGATGGGAAGAATTACTGATTCTCTGGGAACGATTTTGGTGGTAGGGCCGATGGCTGGAGGCCATTGCGAATTTGAGGCCATCGTGCTTGGAGCTGAAGGAGGATCGAAGACTCTTTCAGTCTATTTCTAATAGCTTGCAATCTTGGAATTTAAGGCGACATGGTGGACAGAGTGAACGAATGGTTCCAACCTTGGGATCGGTCGGAGTGTGTGCTAGGAGATACATGATACGGCATGAAACGTTACAGGTGTCGCATGTGGAAACGGAACGAACGCGCGGCGACATCATGGATCTGAACAAGGTAATTTGTTCCATGCGGCTCTGGAATTGCTCCCTACCTTAGCCGCAGCAACTCCGCCTCCTTCCCTTAACGGATCCCTTAAAAGCGCGAGATTTTCGCTTTTACTCTCGTGCACCCTTAGCTCGCAGTCGCTAGACATTTAAATCGGATCAGCAACTCTGCCGGCTTGCAGCGCTTCTGGGCTTCGGCTTCCCAGACCTGATAAACTACTTCGCCCAAACCTTCATCGAAACTCAACAATAACTGGCACGTACTACAAAATCTCGATATCACTAGAATGACCGGGGTTCGAATTTAAATACACACAAGACTTTGCGTAACAAAGGAGGTTGTGGGTCAAAATAAGGGTGGTCAAGTTCTGAAAAATCCGGAGAAGTCCTTTTGAAGAGGATATCGAAGCTTTAAGGCACTGTATAGATCCAGCGCAGCTCTATGCGGTCATGTGTGTAGCGCCCATGCTCAAGCTCCTTTGTCCTCCCTGATTCGACAGCTTGTCTCAGCCTACCAAATTTATGGCAAAAAAGAGCTCGGGCAATATCAATGGTAGGTATCTTCGACCGCGGACAAGTATTTACGGCTCTACCACATTTTAGCCTCCAAGCCGTTGTTTAGCAACATCCGTATTTTGCTTTCAATAAATCCAGATTTCTCATCACACCCTTTTTGTGCGTACCTATCGTTAGTGGCTCACACTTATGTAAGATGCAATCTCGCGTTCGCGTAGCTAACATACCTTTTTTGGTAAAACGCTTTCTGCTGGGGTTCAGATGCAGTCAGCCCACGTGCCTCTTCGACTTGGGGCTTTTGTCAGTCATGGGCAGTTTTGCGACTAGAGCATGGCTATAACAGGTGCATCGCCGTGGTATGAAGCAGAGCAAAGCGTTCGTGCTTCTTCGCGGCTGATTCCACAGCCAACCCAAAGCGTTGCTGTCTGGAACAGCAGTAATGGCTTTCTTCCATCTCTCGGTCATATTTCTTCTGGTAGCGTCCAGCTTCAGCTCAGAAAACGTTGTGTCGATACCTCGTCAAGACACTTTTCTCCTGCCCTCTGGGTTTACGAGTAATATATCCTTGCCTTGGTTCACCGCTACTCGCACGTCCGACTCAGCTATCAATGCGCTCCTTGCATCCGCGCAAAATGCGTCGTTCATCTCCTATTGCGATGAGTTCTCACGAATCATAGGGACTAATCCACAATTCAAGCTCGCAGCATCCCGACCTGACGAGGATTTCGCTTTCGAGGGTGGCTTGTGGGCGTCTGATCGTGATGAAGTCTGGTTCTCATCGTCAACTGCTACGTTTGGTAATCAAAGCTTCATTTCTATTCTGAACCTTGCAAATAACACCGTTACTACGCCGACTTTTGATCCACCATTGAAAGGTGTCAATGGAGCCTATTATTTCAACAACACGGCTTTCTTCACTACCATCGGAAATGACGCTTCTATCGTGGCAATAGATCCTGCGACTAAGAAATGGAAGACGGTGCTCAATTCCTACTTCGGGAACCAGTTTGGATTCATTGATGATATAACATGGCTTCGGAAAGGCAATTTCTCTTATGCATTTTTCACCACCCTAGGATCATTAGAATCCCTTTTTTCTGGGGCTCCTACCCCCTTCCCCGGCGCCGTATGGCGCTTTGATCCGCAAAGAGGCACGCTACAACCTGTGATACCTCGTTCCGATGTTCAATTTCCGAATGGTGTCCGTGTGAATGCTGAAGGGACAAAGCTGTGAGACTTCTAGGGCTTTTTCGTCTGATGCGTTGCCAAACAACATACTGATATTCTACAGTTACGTCGGTGATTCTGATTCGCCTTTCGTAGAGTCTGCAGTTGACGCAGTAGTTCCCAATACGACCTTCTGGGGCTCGGCTTCTATTTACTCTTATGACCTAGTACCCACAACTTCTTCACCATTTTCTCCTCCGAAGCCGGTCAACAAATCGCAATTCTCGCTCGCCGCTTCCAACCTTGCCGCTGACGGTCTACATCTCGACTCTTTTGGTCGAGTATGGACTGCCGAAGGTGGTGGAATATATGTGCGCAGTGAGGACGGTGAGATCCTGGGATTATTCAATACTGCTCCATTACTAGAGGACGAAACAGCAAAAATCGGGCTTAAGGCAGTTGCGAACTTTGCGTTGGCAGGAGATGTGCTAGTAGTATTGGCCAATACTAGGATATGGACGTTGAAGTTGGCGGAGGTGGTGGTGCGACATGGAGAATTAAGCTAGGCTGTGCGGATGAAATAATAAATCGATAAGTCATATTCCGTCTCGACTCGTCTACAGGATATCATTACTGCGTATGCAAGCCATAGCGTCGTCAACATATTTCTGGCCGCTCTGGAAGCTTAACTTGAATCACGATCATCTAGTTTGCGATGATCGCCTCCGAAATACTAAGAGCTGCATTGAATATATGCCGATAAATATCTCTGCAGAACAGTTCTCTCTTTCAGGTGCCTCAACCTTTTCTAACTCCGATACTGTTACACTCCTTGTGTCTACTTCTTCACACTATCTCGGGGCTGTTTGCATAGTCACTCAGCTTCCAATTCTGACATGATTGAGGGTGTCTAGATCCACCAAACGATGTTGGTTCTGTCTCACTCTGAATCATGGCTGGACGATGGAGGTTTGGCGGCACTAATCCGCTTATAGGCGGGTTCTCGGGGTTACCGAGCGACGTAAAATACATCCCAGTTGAGGTATCTGGTAGAGCTTCCACGTCGGATTGTGGAGATTGACTCTGTGTAATTTGTCGACAGGTATATTTTGAGACTGTGGTTGCAGCTTTTGCCACCCCTTTCAAGACCTGACATCCAACAGAGTAGATGAACGCATCAGTTGAGTTCAATTTACCTAAATATTGCATTTCTGCCACCACTTGCCAAACCACAGTGTAACAAAAGGAGCTGCATCCGCTGGCAATCGCACTATGAAGCCGATAAGGCGCGCCTGTCAGATGACCGAATGCATAACTGATAGAAAAGCTGCTAACAAAACCGAGGACCTCGCTCACAAGCATGTTGGTAATCCTTCCGTCATGCTCCCTTGGTTCCCCGGTCCGCTTTACATGATTGGTTTCATTATTGAAAATCGATAGTACATCTCGAAAATTGGATATGACCATGTTGATTCGTTCACTGTCGGATAGAGATTCCAGCTCCCTAAGGAATTGACCAGCAGTCATATTCTCTACCCGACCGTTTTTCGATATTATCCCCTCGAGCATTGATGATGGGCAAAGGTGAGCGCTGTTCAAATGGATTTTATATCCGTTCGAACCGCCACTGGATACCGTAGCATTTGGTCCTAAAAGGCTGGTTTCTATTGGTACAGTCTCATTTGCATAACGTGCATGGTGCTTGTATAATGATGATGCGTACGAAGCTCCTGCATTTACTATAAAAAGTAGACGTATGTCTAGATACATAAAGTTTGTTCAAGAAGAATAGTATGGTGATGGGGCTTGCATGTTCGAATGTCAAGATAAATAAAAAATGAAGAGCACTTACATGAATCGAGCGAGACTAGCTTAGAGCCTCTCTTTTGTATCACCCTTCATGTCGGAAGTCCGGAATCCTGTACATGTATGATGTATGTCTCGCGAGAACAGCCAGCTACACGATAAGAAAGCCAATTAAGTAGATCAGCCTTGATCCATCCATCCACGCGAGCCATTCGGCAGCTGTTTCAGAATCTTACAGATCGGAGGTTTTCCGCGGCTACCTCTATCAAAGAGGTGAAAGGGTATGTGCTCCAGCCCTTGGTGGAGAGACACAAAAAATGCTGTTGATTTGCTGCCAACTTTATGGAGAGACTAGTCTTCTAATCGAAGAACATGGTAGGCCAGTGCAAGGACCTCGATTCCTTACCAATCTTACTTCGTACCCGGGGGTAATTCTATGTAGGTGCTCACGATAATTGAAGGCTTCAGGTCATAGCATCAGTCCGAACATAAGGATTTTCAAGCGGCCTACACTTAGCTTCAGGATTTCACGCAGACGATGTTAAGTTACTGTATCTTAGTTTTCTACCCGGGTTAGTTCATTTATTTTCATGGTCAGAGTTTATTTTGGGTCGGGATAACGATTTGAAAATCTCTCGGGAGTTTCCACCGGCCCGGATCTACACAAAATAGATGTATCAATACTAGATACACCACACAAGTAGAGTGTAGAGCCTTTCCAACGTCAATACCTTCATGACTTAATCTAGCCCTAATTGAATATTGGCTCTAGTGACTAAAAACTGTATAACATCATTCATAGTGGTCAGAGCTGTGTGGTCTACGTAAAATTAGCCTTGCGAATGGTCCGAAACTAGACCCGATTCGAGTCAATCGAGGCTCGCAGAGCCGCTCAGCCGCAATTGAGGACAGCTTACTCTCCAAAACAAACTTGGGTCCACGGAGAACAGGGAACAAAACCTCCGCACAAGATTTATCATCCAACTTCGGATGATATCCAGGGAATCTGAATTTCGCCAGCCCCATTTCGGGTTCGAAACGTCTGAATTTACCGAGATTAGCTAAATTCAAAGGCAGGTATTGAATGAAAGTCTGAAGGGTTTTGAGAACGACTGGGAAGGAGCAGTGTAATCGGTTTGAGATGGACATTAACTCCAGAATATTGAAGTTATGTCAGTTCGTGTAGAACCCAAAAGGGTTCGACAAGCTTAGCGTAAAGCTGGACACGTTTAAATTGAGATAACTGACATCCCAGTTTTCATTGGAATCTCGATAAAGACAATCGTGGGAGTGTCATAAACTTTGGGCAGGAACAATAAAAGTATTTGCGTATTCGCGGACACACGCTCCATAGACTATTCATGTCGGTTCTTGCGGGCCCCGTACGAGGTCTTGGGCTGAAACATAGTGAAGAGTCAAATGCGGATCGCTACTATAAAATCTGTTTTGTAGCGGACGTTTCCCATGTTCATCTTCAAGAAATATTCATGTGCAGGCTCGGATGTTTGACAAGCCGTTGACAATCTGGGCGAGCCCCTGTGCAGTTTAGAAATTTAGATAAAAAGCTGTTCGATCGAATTCTTACATCACTGTTCATTTTGTGTAGTCTTATTGGTCTCGACTTCAATTTGTATTGCCCACGATAATATTCACGTCTAAGATCCTCCATTGACTAGCGTATCGTCGCAAGGGGAAGTTGATTCACCGCCATAGCTCTATTCAAAGATATCTATAGGGACACATAATGCTGTAGATCTCGTCCGTTTTCTGTGTCTCATACTCTCTCAATCATTGCATCCCTACCCGGTCCGACGCCAATCCATCTCACGGGTACACCCAGATCCCTCTCCACAAACTCCACATACTTCCTCGCTTGCTCAGGCAGGTCATCCCACTTCCGACAGCCCGTGATATCACGCTTCCATCCCTCCAAAGTGGCATATTCCACCTCCAGCTTATCGCTCTCTAGCACGCTCAGGTCCGCAGGAAAGCGATTGCGGTATTCAGTGACGGAGCCGTCAGCGATGCGGCTATGATAGGCAACGGCAATGCGTAGCGACGCAAAGGTGTCAAGGACATCGAGCTTGGTCAAGTTGAGATGTGTGTACCGATTGATGCGGTGCGAGTGGCGTAGAAGGACCATGTCGAGGTGACCGCAGCGCCGGCGCCGGCCAGTGGTGGTGCCGAATTCGGCACCGCGTTCTTGCAATTGGTTTCCAATCTCGTCGAAGCATTCGGTTGCAAACGGACCAGACCCGACGCGCTATGAGAACAAAGGCTTAGACTGCGAAATGAATCATTTGCCTCGGTTTGCTTACTGTTGTGTATGCCTTGACGACTCCAATCCGCATTGTCAATGTCTCGGGGCGAAGGCCGCCTAGGCCAGTGAAGACGCCTGCTCTGTCGGAATTAGGCACTGATCGGATTCTATTGATAAGCGAATTTAACTTACAAGCCAGTGTCCGATGAGGTGACAAATGGGTATGTGCCATAGTCTAAAAGTTCAGTCTCGTGGTCTCGTTTTCTCATAGCAGCACTCACCAATATCCAACATCAAGGCATTTGCTCCTTCAATAAGTATGTGCTGGCCTTCTTCTTGTGCTCTACAAATCATCTCAACGCCATCGACAACAAACGGGGCCAAAGTCTTGCGGTATTCATCAAACTTCGATATTTCAGCTTCTACATCATACTCCAGCAGATTGCCGAATCTGCCCTTTTTGCTTTTTGCAAGTCGCCGAAGCCGCTCGTCAAAGTATGTTTTGTCCATCATCTCTGATATCCGTACGCCGCTTCGGGCGGCTTTATCGCTATAGCATGGGCCAATGCCTTGGATCTGGTCAGCATCTGAGTCCACGGCTGGTATTCCTGCCAAGCGCTCCTACACACCATTTCCAGTTGTTCCAATCTTTGCGCCACCAAGGGCTGTTTCTTCTAGACCATCGATGCTTCGATCTGTTCCATGATCAGCCTCCTTCTTGCAAGTTTCTCACGTAGAATTCCATACGCAGCTCAAAGAGTAAATGCGCTCTATCCGAGACGAATATTCTACCATCACTGTTTATGCCCTTCTCCTGCAGCGTGTTTAATTCTTTGAAGAATTGGGGAACACTAACGACAGTACCGCTGCCCACTAAATTGATGGCTGTTGGATGCACGATGCCGCTCGGAAGTATGTGAAGGTCGTACTGCTTCAGGTTAGCTACGCTCGTATAGAGTGAAGGTTCATTTATACTTTGACACCGTCAACCACTAATGTATGCCCTGCATTATGTCCTCCAGCCTAGAAGCTATTGTCAGCTGACGCTTGCACTGTTTTTGAGCGATTGCATCTTTATGCGTTCGACGTGAAGCAGAATGGATGCGCGACACGTACACAGCGTGCCGTAAGCTTATATGTGCCTTCTGCGAGAAGGACATCGACAACCTTTCCTTGAAGTCGGTCAGTTAGCTCGTGCATATGCGCGCGCGCATTGCTCACCTTTCCCCTCATCACCTGCCATCCCCATCCATCAGTAAATGGCCAATCATTAGCCTCAATCCAATCCATTGGACGCCACTTACCGAACTGCGCGCCTAGAACTACTGTCGCGGCCATGCTCGTTCTTTCTAAAATGCATTGTTAGTGATTTTGGCTCGAATGGCTTGAGGCAATTCCTCGACTCACCTTAACAAGGGAAGAACAGAGGGGTGGCGGGGTTCCTGATGTTTTTGAACACCAATTGGATGACGTGAGCACTCAGACGACAGATCTCTTCTGTCCAACGAGCACATCTTTTTCAAGTCATGAAAATCGTCCCTTGCCTATCATTAGCCAAGATTTGTTTCAGTTGTATTGCCTGTCACACAAGTCCTTGTGACGCATGACTAGGACACCGCCATCACTACCAAATCTTTACTATTTGGTAGACAAGGAAGTATCAAAGTTTGAACGATGTCACAATGCCTGCTCAATGTCTCACCAAAATTTGCCAACACGTTCGCAGGATGTCACCGCACACCGCTGATCAGCGTGCCGTTCTCATCGGGTCTACTTCCACCTACATTCGGCGATGACAAGATCGCAGTCATGATTATTCAGAAATTCAAAGATTTGAGAAGCAAACATAGTCAACACCGGCGAGCTACATCTGGTGCTCTACAGGGACACTCCGTTTCCGCTGGGCTCATATTGACCCGAGTTGAAAGTCTGCCACTACGAATTATTATGGATCAGAGGAGATCAATTGACGGAACTTAGGAGGAGATATCCTTAAATCCGATGCTTCTTAGCATCTTATGTCCTTTATACAATTTATAAAGGCAATGATATCCTAGATATTCCACCAATCCCAACCCTCGCTCCACTATCACCTACCCAGCAATCATGTCCACAACCACCGCCGAACAGACCCCGGCTCCCATACCCTCCCACCACCGCGCCCTCCTCGTGACATCCACCTCCGCCCCTCCAACCCTCACCACCCTCCCTCTCCCCCCACGCCGCCACGGCTCCGTCCTCGTTCGCATCCTCGCCACGCAAGTCATCTCGTACGCACGCGCCGTCTACCTCTCCTCCGGCCGCGCCTACCCCTTCCCGCTGCCCATCATCCCCGGGTACAGCGGGATCGGCCGCATCGCGGAGCTTCCCGCCGACGCGACGTCGCTGCGCGAGGGCCAGCTCGTGCACGTCGACTGCACGATCACGGCGCGCGACGACCCGGGCGTGCGGTATCTCGCGGGCTGCCATGAGGGGCACAGCGAGGAGAGTAGGGCGCTGATGCATGCGAATTGGAGGGATGGGTGTGCGGCCGAGTATGTGTGTACGCCGGTGGAGAATGTGGTGGTGATGGATGAAAAGAGGTTGTTGGGGAGGGTGGAGGATGGTGGGCTGGGGTATGATTTGGCGAGGTTGAGTTACATTTCGACGATGCTGGTGTCGTACGGGGGGTTGGACGATGTTGGCGTCAAGTCGGGGGATGTGGTTGTGGTGGCACCGGCGACGGGCGGGTTCGGAGGCGCGGCGGTGAAGGTGGCGTTAGCGATGGGGGCAAGGGTGCTGGCGATGGGGAGAAATGCAGGGGAATTGGCGCGGATCGAGCGGATTTGGGGAAGAGATAGAGTGCGAGGTGTGAAGATTACGGGAAATGTGGAGGAAGAGGTGGATGCGTTGAAGCGGGAGTGGGGAGAAACGGACGTGTTTTTTGATATTGCACCTCCAGTGGCGACGGGATCGAGTCATGTTAAAAGTGGGATTCTGAGCTTGAGGTTTGGTGGGAGGGTGAGTTTGATGGGTGGGAAGAAAAAGGATGAGGGGATTCCTTATACGACCATAGTGCACAAGGACATTATGATTAAGGGTAAGTGGATGTATGAGCCGCCGGCAGTGAAGCAAATGGTGAAAATGGTAGAGTCGGGAGTGTTGGGGTTGAGCGATGAGGATGGGGTCAAGGTAAATGGGGTGTTTGGATTGGACGAATGGGACACTGCGTTTACTTTGGCAGAAGAAAACAACCGTCTGGGAAACGTGACTGCGATTATGCCATAGCTGACAATCGTATCCCCATTTACAGATTGAAAGTCAGCGAATGACTATACCCGTCCTCCCCACCTTGTGCAAACACCCACCTTGTGCAAGCTATCCGAATTCTCTCCGCCACCACTTCGTAGATCTATTAAAATTTAATTATAAACTATTTTATTGATTTAATTAGCCAAATTGATATTTCTGAATATATTGAATTGAATGAATTAATTAAATTAATTTTTAAATTATTTGAATAAATATGATTATTATTGAGATTTAAAAATCGAATAATTAATTTTATTATTTTCAGATATTTTTTTTATGATTATTTTTATATTATTTTAAATAAAAAATTGTAAAATATTTAATATAACGTGGTTACCAAGCGAGTCGGACACCCAAGCGAGTCGGACACTTTCCGCGACAATTCAATCTTTCAATTTTGACAACATTTTTCTCCACAACAACACATAGAATCCTCTTTAAAAAAGAATAAAATTATTCTTGTCTTAAACATTATTAAAAAAAATTAAAATTTTAATATTCAAAAGATTGTAAAATTTTATAATATTTCATATTTAATATTATATGATTAATATCATAATAAATTCTTATATAATAATAAAATATCTAATTCATAAAAATTTTACGATATAAAAAAATTATGTATTAAAAATCTTATTTTTGAATTGGATTTTTAAAAATATCTATTCAGAATCTCGTATATATAAAATATGATTAATTAATTATTGATTCAATATAATATAATATATATTAAATATAATTGGATTTCTAATTTTATTAGATAATATTCTAAATTTAAGATATATTTTACGCGTAAATATGATTTCCAAAAGGTCTTATACGAAAATCCTATATTTATCAGAAACTGATTCTTTTTTATATCAAATATAATAATCAAATATGATATAAATATAATTAATATTTTTAATTTTGATAAAACTGATTTTATAATAAATATTATCTTTTTCATCATAATAATTATATATATAAATTAATATAAAAAATCTAAATTAATTTAATCTAATAATCGGAAATAAATTATAATAATTTAGAAAATTAATTTTTAAAATTAGACGATTTTATTATTTTTAATGATTATGAATAAAAATCATTTTATCAATTAATATAAAAATTATATAATTTTATCAGATTAGATCATTTTTTTAAATAATAATAATTGAATAATAAATAAAATTGATTTAAAATGAATAAAATATTTTGATAAATATATAAAATTATATATTATTAAATAATATCAATTTCTGATTTTAAATAGATATAAAAATCATTATTCAATCAATTTTAAATTCTATTATAAAAAAAATAAAATTCTAATATTTTATATATTTTTTCATTCATTTTATATATTTCAGTCATTTAATATTAGATATTTTAATTCATTAAAAAAAATATATAAACGTTAAATTGAGGATTTTATTTGGACGTATATTATATATATCATTAAGGCCGAATTTTTTCCAATATTTATAATCATATTTAAAAAGATTTTTATTATAAAAAATATTCAAATAAATTTTAAAAAAATAAATTTTATTTTTTATAATTCAGAAAATATAATTTTTTAATTTGATATTAAATTATATATTTTTATATTCTCAGAATTTTTATCAGAATTATCATTTTTATGAAAATCAAAAATATCATAAAATTCTATTAAAATAATTTTATAATCTGAATTTATTAAAAATCGAATTATATAATATTATAATAATTCATTAATATCAATTTTTATTGGAATTAATTAAATTATCAAAAATATATAATAAATTATATATCAGATTATTCTTTTAAAAGAAAAGATTTTATCATTTCATAAAATGAATGAGATTTTTAATAAATATCAAAAAATTCTAAAAAATTGATTAAAAAAAGAAAAATCATTTTCTTTTTAAGATAATCAGAATTTAATAGATTAAAGAAATATTGTACGGTTAATAAAAAATGAATTATCTAAAAATAACGGTCAATGAATAAAAATAGAAACGTAAAAAAAATGATATAAATAATACGACAAATCTAAATATAATACACGAATTTATCAGAAAATTGTAATAATCTTTTCTAAAAAGAATTCTGATTAATTTATATGAATTTTGATTGTTGTGATTGATATATGGTCGGGTTTTGTTGTAAGAGTCGCGGAAAGTGTCCGACTCGCTTGGGTGTCCGACTCGCTTGGTAACCACGTTATCATTTTCATATATTTTTGATTTTATATAAAATTATTTTAAAATTTATTTTTAATATTGGATCTTTTTTTTCTGAATTTTTTATTAATATTAATATTGAATTATTTTTCTTTTTATAATAATTATTTGATTCTTTTATTATTTTATTTTTATTTTTTTGAATTATTGATTTAATTATTTTTATAATTTTATAATTTATTTTTAAACGAATTATTTTATTTATTTAATTTTTTCAATTTTTTTTTTATTTAAATAGATTTATATTTTATAAAATAAAAAGAATTGGATTTTATTAATATTTTTTAATTTAAATATTAATTTATTTTTCTATTTTCGTTATTTGATTAATTGAATAATTTTTTAAAAATATATTATTTAATAATTAAAAAATTCAATTTTAATTATAAAATTCAAAAAATTATTGATAAATATTTCATTTATAATAAATTTTTGATAATTATTTTAAAAATGAATTAATAAAAATTTTAATATTTTAATAAATTTTAATTCATATATTTAATAATTTTAGAATATTTATTAAATATATGATTTATATTTAATATTTTAATTTAATAATTATTATAATTAAATTTTATGAATATAATTTAATTTTGA
Source organism: Astrothelium macrocarpum (assembly GCA_021030915.1). Taxonomy (NCBI): domain Eukaryota; kingdom Fungi; phylum Ascomycota; class Dothideomycetes; order Trypetheliales; family Trypetheliaceae; genus Astrothelium; species Astrothelium macrocarpum. Next base: position 37,427 of record JAGEMR010000149.1, on the reverse strand, counting down.
TTTAATCATTTTTAATACTATTAATAATAAATACGTTCTATTAAGTCTATCAGAATAAAAAAAAAAATTTTTTTAAAAAAATTAATATATTTTAAATATTTTATAATTCATTCATTTAATATTTTAATATAATAAATCATTAAAAAATTAAATAAATTGATATTTAAAAATTAAAATTAATAAATTAAATAAAATAAATAAAATATTATTTAAATATTATATTTAAAATAATATTTTGAAAAAATTATAAAAAAATGATTATTATAATTATTAATAAATAAAAATCGTGAATTTTTTTTATTACGAATTTTTTTTTTTAATATAATAATTGAATATTATAATGAATTATTATAAATTCAATTTTTTATTCATTCAATTATTTAATAAAATCATGAAAAATATTATATATTTTTCAGAATTAAAATTATTAAATTAGAAATTTTGAATATTAAAAATTTTTATCATATAAATTAAATTTAATAAAAATATTGAATTATTTATTCTAATATAAATAAATATTATAATCTATTTTTTATTATTATTTTGATTAATTTTAAATAATCTACTGATTTTTATAATTTTTTGATTAAATATATAATATAATTTATTCAAATATCTGATTAAAAAATTCTTTTTATTTAAATTATATATATTTTATGAAAAAATTTTATAATATTCGATTTTTATATCAATTTATAAGAAATTTTGATATATTAATATTATTATATTAATTCATTTATAAAATCAAAATAATATTAAATTTATATTTTATTATTTATTTTAATTTATTTAATATTAATTATTTTCAAAAAATTAGTATTTAATTTGATTTTATATAATTTAACGAATCAATTTAATTAATTTTTTTTTAAATAAAATTTTATAATATTTTTAATAAATATTCGGAATATTTCTGATATAAAAAAAATATTTTAATACATAAAATTATTAATAAAATTAATTAAAATTTATATTTATTATTTTGAAAGATTGATATTGATATTAATTTAAATAATTATTTGATTGATGATAATTCTTTTATAATAATATGATAATATTGATAGATAAATTCCGAATTTTTTTATTATTATAGAATAATCATTCGCATTTCGAGATTCTAAATCTACAAACGCCTCATCAATAGAAGCCATGGTGGTGGAATTGTAGGTTCTTGAAATTAGATTGCTCGACCGAAAAACCGGTTGCGAAAGGTGGGACCTTGCACAAGGTGGGGAGGACGGGTAGTGACCACGCGTTTCGAATGAGTGGAGAATCGGAAAAAGCCTCCGAACTGGGGTTCCCCGCATCGAATCCCATTATCGAAGCCATATTGTTTTTTCTGAGAGATACTACCTATATACCTACCTTACAGCGCCCTCTCAACTCCGGTGAATAGCGCTGACGATCGTGAAGATCGCACCAATACTGGTAATTTCCTGACTCAAGAAAAGCCTCGAAGGATTATGGCTGACGGAACAGCTTCTCATACGTTGAACTGTAGTAATCCTTCTCCGATGATACTTCAATTAACCTATTATCTAATAATCCTTCTCGGATGATACTCCGTTTGGCTTACTGTCTCATGATTTCTCTTAAATCCTTTTTTCTCATCCAATCCGACTATATGCGCACGGATCCAAAGCATTGGGCGCTATAGTTGGAATGTCACAAAACGGCCCCAATTGATCAGAGAATGTCTTTTTGTGGAGCATCTGCGCGATTTTGGCCGACCAGGTGGTCCAAGGTCCTTATCCCATTTCTCGAGGAAATCAGGCGTCAAGGCAGCCAAGCTGAGATTGCACCGTCACGTCATGAGCGATAGCTATCGCAAATGATCGTCAATACTAAGGAAAAAATCTTTTCATAAAGCCGGTGAGATCGTGCACTAGTGAATGCAGACAGGTAGCTTTCTGCATTCAAAGTGCAGTGACCATTTAATGTTATGGGCATTTCCCAGACCAGAAGAATGCCGCGATCAAAATGTCATTAAGCTCCAATTCCTAGGATCATTGGGACGGAGTGCGCTGGCGGTCAATCTTTCATCTCTAATTCTAACATGTGCAGTTAACCTTCTTCGTGTTAGATCATCTATACGAGTTTCCGCTAATCCCAGAGGACTGCATTTATGCTGATCATTTAAAGTCTCTCTCCCGGGTCGCCTCAGCACCGTCAAGATTCGTAATCCTATTGCTGCCCAGGGTGGCATTAGCTTCGGCGTGTTTACCCGAACCTATATTGCTTTTCTCTAAGCCTTGTGCAGGGGTTTTTGACGAATGGGAAACTTGGACGCTGGCTCTAGTCGATCAAATTTACTCTTGGTGGAGCCCTTACGAGCCTGTTGACCAATGACTCATTCAGTAATTCTCGGTAAGGTCTCGAAGGATGCCATACAGCACCTAAGCGCGCCTGATGGCTAGACTGGCACCAAGTGGAGTCTTTGAAACCACCACCCTTGATCCGCATAAGATAAATTGACACAATCAACACTATTGTAAACTGTATTGACACTGATTTGTTCAGGCATAAGCTGACCCCCTGTCATGCTAGCCATCGGTCGTGAGCAGGTGTTGTAGCCATCGGACGCAGTAGAGTCGTAATCACGGCCAATTGATATTAGCTGCCATTGGTATATCTTCTATACGTCGGATTGCCGCCACAAGTCACCCCAAGTCAAGCTTGATCAACGTCAGGAGGCTTCAACTCGAACCTCGACGGGCCGATCCGTATGGTCAAGCTTTGGAAGGATTCTTAGCCTTGCCACTACGGCATACATGCCGAGTGTGACATGGAATACCATCCCACGCATCGCTTAAAGCTTCACTGAAGTGCTTCGGCTTGGAAGGTAATCAGTGTCGGAGTATTCGTTAACCACTCTCGCTTAGCGCTGACAGGCGGAGCGCTGTGCCGCGTCTCAACCATCATATGTCGAACCATTGGAACACGATCAGCCGGTCAACCGTTTCTCGCCACCATCAAAAAGCAATTATCTAAGACGAGCGGCTCTTGAACCCTTTTAAAGATCTGACGTGCCTACAAAAGCATGACTATGTGTATACATTTATAAATTGATGTTATGCAACAAACCCGGTTATTCCCTTCTCCATCCACTCTTTCCATTTCCGTCGTGAACGGAATCCTTTGCATCGTCGTCTTGGTTTAAGTGACGCTATTGGATATAGGCGTTCAATCGCTGATTCAATGTGCAGTCGGCTTGACTCAGGTTGATCATTATGATTGTGGTTTGCCACAATTCTATCAGAAACCCTTCTCGTCTCGTTTGATGCCTACGAGCATGCACATTGTGAAATCCGATCTGGCGGGCTATGTATTTTCTTTGAAGCTCTCTGCAGGATTCTTCAGCGCCTCACTTTGCTTTCCGCCGCCGTTTCAAGGCAGTTCCCGCGTCACCTGGTCTTGGAAGCTTGAGATACCGAATCGTGGTGCATCATCTTGCGATTAACAGTGCGAGATACATATCTCTATCAAATCTTGCTTTTGCAACGAGCGCAGGCTCCCAGCGTATCAGTTTTGATGGTCGTAGGACTATGTTCACGACCTTTTCGGCAAGCAGAGACGCCGGGCGTTGTCATAAAGACAACACTACCACTGTCACTGCCACTGCTACTTCTACGCGACCCAAGCGTGCTCAAGTTGCACGGGCCTGTGATTGGTGCCGGCTCAATCGCATCAAATGCGACGATCTTCAGCCTTGCATGCATTGTCGGAATAGAGGCAGCAATTGCAGCAATTCAAAGCCGTTGCCTGCAAACTCCCTGCCAGCAGCAAACCGGTAAGCAGATTTAGCCATCAAAGTCACTCTGGTTAATTGCCCTAAAAAAAGCAAAGATCTAATATTTCTGGCCCAGAGAGATTGACAAGTTGAGGAGACGGGTGAAAGAACTTGAAGAACGCCCTGAAACGCCAGTAGAGCAAGCACAGCCTCAGGTCTTGGTTTCTACCAGCTCACGCAAGGCGGATAAAGTCCTGCAAGAGCAACCGCCAAGTCCCAAAAAGCAATTGGAAGGTATTCGACGAAGAGATTCCCGGCTGGGTGGTATCAATTATCACGAACCTTTGTCTACTCCCTATTTCAGTACGCGGATGTGTCGATATCTTGAGGATACTTTCGGTCATTCTTTTCCAGAATCCTTGTTGGAACCAAACGCAGCCAGTTCGAATTATCCCAGTCTCTCACACCTGTCAAAGTCAAGAAAAAGAGATATAACGTCTAGTCAGGCCAGCGGAATGGGTAGCGAAGATATCGAAGATTTTTCGCGATCCCAAGAAAGCAGTTTCTTAAATTTATTCTGGCAGTCTTTCCATTGTATTTATCCCATTCTATCCGAGTCAGCTTTCCAAGAACATTATAATTCCTTGTGGTTGATTCAATTAGCCGGTGGAGGAATAAAAAGGCGACCATCCGCTTTGGTAGACATCCTCCTTGCTGTCTGCATGCAATACGGTACTACGTTCCTGGACTCTCCCGGACAGACCCAAGAAACCGGAGAAATGTTCGATAGCAACGATGCCAGCATTGCCGGCCATTGGTACTACTCCAGATGCCAAGAGTTACTATCTGACGAGATGGAAAATCCCACTATCATGACTTTGCAGAGCTATATATTTTCGATAGTCTATCTTCGCAATGCATCTTTCCTGAACTCGGCACATATCACCCTTGCAGTTGCCACCAGAATCGCACATATACTTGGAATTCATTTGGAGCCGTCCCAGGATCTTCCCGAAGGGGAACAGCACTTACGGCGCCGAATTTGGTGGACATTACATATTCTTGATACCGAGCTCTCTGTTTTCACGAGGCGGCCACCGCTTATTCGTCTATCGGATGCAAGCTGTACTTTCCCGACTGACACCATAGGGCAGGAACTAGTATCAACCAGCAAGCTTACGTCTTACGGCGATGAAATCAGTTGGTTGACTTTTCATGTACAAGCTGTCAAACTTAGTTGTGCAGTACGAGGCGTGCACACAGCGTTTCAGAACAAATGGAACGACATGATCAATGCAAACGATCAGAATGACATTTATGCAGATCCCCAGACCACCGAAAATGTGGCGGAGTTCTTGCGTGATAAGATGAAAGAAGTCCATGAGTGGGTAGAAAATCTCCCCGAGTGCTTCAGAAATCCTAGTAGGGGATCACCTGCTCCGTTTTCTGCTGGTCCAGTCACACTCACCATCGATCTTTACAACCCACTATGGCTTCAACGGCAAATAGTTATTCTGGAGCTTCTCTATCATAATTTTGTGATGTGTCTCTATCAGCCCTTTGTCCGATTCCCTCCATTTCTTTCATTCCAGACTCCATTGTCCGATAGCCACGGTGTTACTTGTTTAAACCATGCTATTGCGATCACGTCCATTACCCATCAGATACTGTCAGAAACAGATATCCTCGCGGGATGGCAACAGGTCTTCCAATTCCAATGGAAAGCGAATCTCATCATGCTTGGATTCATCACTGGAAATCCTGTATGCCCAGTCAGTCCCTCAGCCCGGAAGGCTATCGAGACAGCCGTGAAAACCCTCAGGCTACTGAGCAAAAACTTTACTTCAGCAAGTAGCGGTATAGCAATCGTTGGAAAGCTCAGTCGCATTGCAGAACTGCTCGCTGATCGATGCCGTGCGAGTCTTACTAATTGGCGCTCACCGCGATCACCGCGATCGTCGCGATCGTCGCAATCTTCCCAGCGATCGACCCCGATGATGATGCCAACGCCTAGAAACCCTCTGTCGGCTATAATGACAACTCCTGATAACCTATCGCCTGTCGAATTGGACCAGAGAGACAGTTCCCAAGGCTCTAGCTTTGATATCCCTTTTGAGTCGCTGGACATGCTACCACCATTCCAACCACCCAATTCGTCTGCCGCCGGATTTGGGTTTATGTCGAATCAAATGAGCATTCCCATGACCACTGACATGTTCATTCCCACCAATGCGGCGTGGATGCCCAACGATGGAAGGGCCATCGACACTTGGCCTCAATTTGTCATGGATGCGTGATACTCCAGAAACACGCGAATGAATTTGGCGCTCTGAGCGGAGGCAAGTTGCCGGCAAATTGGATATTCCTAAGAATGTTGGAGTAAGTTCAGAAGCCTATCTAGTGATTATATCTCGTGGCGTGCGAGATTCGATTTTAAAGTTCGTGAAACCACAGTGGCTGGGCGAACTTTAATTGACCTGGTTGTCTGTGGCAGGAAGGCTTCCAGAGCCTAGTGGATCATTGATTGTCAAGCTTCCCCTCATTTAAGGCGTTAAGGATGGTGCTTTTCTTTTTAGTCATTGGGTAAGCGAGTTCTAGCTTTCGCATCGTCAAGGGAGCGTGGTTATTCTGGTGATCTCAATAAACAGGCTGCATCTGTTGATCTGCATTTATTCTTGAAGGTATTGGAGCACCAGTAGAATAAATAGATATTTTTAGCCAGAGATGATTGCATGAGTTCATAGTCGTCTAATCTCTCTCGCTTTAAGGAATCAAGCACTTCATCTAAGCAACTTAACACCAGACCTAGGAAGTGGTGGCGCAATGGTAGAAGAGCGTCACTGGCGGCCATACTCGCTGTTGAAGCCGATAGTCGTGGATTCGAATCCCGCCATCCTCACCATTCTCATCTCTTCTCTCTAAGCTTGGCAATCCAGTTTTTCTTCACACTCAAAGCTGCAGATTGCTCTGTTGCAAAGCAAGATTGTATGCAATAAGCACAATCACTGACTTAATATCAGTACACATTGTGAATGCACCCTAGAGTTTTCCCTCATGACAACAGATTTCAGTCCAGAGCTAGTTTAGGCTAGGCAATAAAAAAGATTGAATAATGACACAGTGGAAGACATGTACACTAGTTACTTGTAGTTAGTGTAATAAACGCACAACGCGCCCGTCAATCTCCTTAACACCAGACCTGTTCTACTGCTATGAGGCGCTTCTTAAGAGAGGTTCTTTTATGAATATATATTCATATGCGTGCATCAAAATCCAGTGCAGGCAAAGCTTGTTGAAAGATAGCCCACTATAATTCCAGAGAATAGTGCGGCGTCGCCTTTTTGACAAAGCTTACCTAGCCTGGAAGAAGCCGCCCAAAATCTGTCACACAGAGACAACGATCTTAATCCATCGTAGCATCAATTCAACTTGCCAGCCTCTCAGCAAACCATCCGACCAAGTGATTAACTGTCGGGTGACTCCAAGTTAATGTAGGAGGCACTTTCACCTTGAGCGCCTTTTGAAGTGCCTGCCGGAGACTTACTGTCATCACGGAATCCACGCCCAAATCCGAGAGTGCTGCTTTTGAGTCAACATCCTCAGGGTCCGAATGGAGCACGTCAGCGACACAGTCTCGAGTCTTTCCATCTATGTACGCCTTCAACTCGGGGCCAGAGGATGGAATGTCTTGGCTTGCTGTGGACGTAGAGCCCTCGATACCATCTCCTTCCTTTCCTGTCCCACTGCGGCGCACAGCAATGTCATTTAATATGGGAACGGGAATGGGTTCGTCTTCGTCGAAGGCGAGACTGCGAAGGACAACGCCATGGTCGATGTCGTATCGGGCAAGATGGAGCCAGGCGCGGAATGCCTCGTCACGTGTTACGTCGGTGATGCCTTTGCTCTCCAACTCCGCATTGATGAAGTCGGTGCTGGCGCCCATTCCCATACCCCTCCATGATGTCCACTGAAAGGCGACCGCGTTGTCACCTTGCTGACGTCGGTGCTGGGCCAGGGTGTCTAGGAATGCATTCCCGCTCCCGTATGAGCCCTGTCCGGGGAAACCGAACAAGTTCCCACAAGAGGAGAAGAGTACAAAGAAGTCCAAGGATTTCGGTGGGAATGCTTCGTGCAAATTCAAGCCGCCCTGGATTTTGGGATTGAGGACTTTTGAGAATGCAGCTTCGGTCGTTTCGAGCACAAGTTGGTTCTCCAACACTCCAGCAGCATGGACAACTCCGCGCACTGGTGGGAGGCTCAAATCCTCGAGACCCTGGAGTAACTTCTGTGAGGCATCTGTGGTGCTAATATCCAAAGGAAGGACGTGTACCGACGCCCCTTGCTTTTCGAATTTAGTAACCCTGGATATGATGCCCTCGAGGTCTTGCGGGGCATTCTTCCACTCTCGCCGTGGCGGAAGACCCCGTCGCGACACCAATACCAATCGTCGAGCTCCTTTCTCGACCAAAAACTCCGCAACCGCGAGACCAAGCGCACCGAGACCACCAGTGATGATATATGTACCATCTGGTCGAGGTAGAAGGTTGTTGGTGGCTTGGGCATCGGACAGGAGACGTTCTCGAGGGAGGGGTCGAAGGCGGCCCGTCCGTGGGATTCCGTCTTCAAATCTGATGATATCTGCGTCCTGAAAATACTTGAGCACGGAAAGAGGGAATTGAGAATCTTCCATGTCAATGAGACTGCCAAAGTTGTCAGGATGCTCACTAGCAATGATCCTACTAAGTCCGTATAATGACGCCTGAGCAAGTGCCGTTGGCGTCCGAGCTTGCGAGACACGACGTGTGAATGCATAGACCTTTGATGAGATTGAGTTTCCAATAACGAACTTAGTGATGTCCAGTAACTGAAAGGCGAAAGCTTCGCTCTTCTTGGAAATATCATCGAAAGATTCGACCTCTTCGGGAACGTAGATTATAGCAGTCTCGTTTGTCATATGTAGAGATGCAGAGTGGGCCTTGAATTCCTCGGCAGAGGAGAGTCGAATCGATGAGATTTCCTTGGGTAGAGTGCTTGTAAAATGGGAGACGGTGTCCTCGTCCTTGGAGATGAAGATTATTTGGTTAATTTTCAGGGGCTTCTCGGCTGGCTGGGCTGGGATCCATGCCAGCTGGTGCACAAGGCTTTCCATACTACCACTCACCCCAGGTGTCCCTTCGATTTCAGAGAACCTCATCGAGGTGAACTTTGCAAGAACATCGCCATTATCATTCAACACGCTGACATGAGATGCAAGACTGGCGTCGGATGCTTCTTGAACGTAGAGCCACGCCAATTTTGGAGGATCCTCTTCCGTGAAAATGTCGACCCGTTCAATTTGTGCTGGCATACGAAGTCGGGGTTGGTCGAAGAATATGGTCGATCCAACGGATGTGGCCGCATCTAGAATCGGAGCCCATGAATTGGATGCCCAAGGTAATGCTTCACCCTCCTTAACGTCGGGAGCAGCATCGACTCGGGCGATCATCTCTTTCGTGTTGCCGTAATGCTCGGTAACCTTCCAAGGGAAGCCCATGGCCGACACGCCGACCTTGTCCAGGTATTCGATGGAGAAGTTGTCGTCGAGTCGAGTCCCAACACGCGACTTGACTCCGTCGATATCGATTTGATCAGGGAGCGTCGCTCTATCAGTCTGTTTCCATTGGCCTATAGTATGAGTGACCCAGGAAATGTCATCATCTAGATGATCCTGGCTTTGGACAAGACGAGACGCGATCTTGATACGATCTTGTGCCACCACGACCTGAACATCTCGCAGATTGCTAATCGCCACAGGTACGCGTAGAACAATATTACGCAACACGTTCGCACCAGTAGCGTGAAGAAAGGTATTCACAAGACCAGCAGCGGGAACGATTTCAGTTCCGTGTAGTGGATGATTCCCAGGAAAAGGTTTGCTGTCGTTGTCCAATTTGGTCGTATATAGGACGTAATTGGTACCCGCAACACTGATTCGTTGGCCAAGTAGTGTGTGCGTGTCCACATCATGGGTGAGGCCGCCGGTCTGCTGCCCTGTGTGAATCGTTCTCCAGATAGGTTTGTGAATCCACGTCGTGGTTGGTACTTTGGGTGACCAAGGCCCTGGAAACTGGCTTCTCCAGTCAACCCTCATCCCTTTGGCATGAAGCTGCCCGATGCTGTGTAGTATATTTTTCTTCGCCGACTTGTTTCTGAGGACAGTGGGTACCACCGTATAGTCCTCAATTTCACGATCAATAATGGTTTCGGTGACGGAGTGAGATATAAGAGAATGGGATGACACTTCTAAGAATAGTCTGTAACCATCATCCAACGCAGCTTGAACAGCAGAGGTAAGACGAACTCGGTTGACCATGTTGTTTGTCCAATATTGTGAATTGCGTAGATAGGAGGCCCTAGGATCCTCAAGCGATGTCGAATACAGCTTGATCGTTGGGTATACCGGCCTAAGACTACCTTCCATAGCGTCCAGTAAAGGCCCCACAAGACTGTTGAGCAAGGGACTGTGAAATGCAATGTCGGTCTTTACATTGAAAGTCTTGATACCTTGCTGCTTGAAAGCGTCTGCCACTTCTGCAATCGCATCTTTTGCTCCAGAAACCACACAAGACGAAGGGGACGCGTCGATTGCCACACAAACATCTTCGCGCTTGCGCAATTCTGCTTCAACGTCGAGGCAAGGCTTATTAACCAATATCATAGCGCCTAGACCCATGACTTTGCGATACAAATTCGCTCGTCTTGTGACAATCAGAGCGCCCTCGGCAGGCGTTAGAGCACCAGACACTACTGCTGCAGCAATTTCTCCAACAGAGTGACCAATGACTGCTGTCGGGAAAACGCCGCGAGCTTTCAAAACCGCGCTGATGCCAATTTGCATGACATATGTCAGAATTTGTACTCGGTCCGATGCCTCAAAGTCGCCCGAAAGGAGGATCTCGATGGGCGAGAAACCAGATTCCTCTCGGACTATGTGGTCCAGCGGGAATATGGCATCATAGAATGTTGTATCACTAAGAAGTTCTTTCCCCATGTCTGTCCATTGCGCACCATGACCGGAGAACAACCATACCGCATCTTTACTAATATTAGATCCCAGGACTCGAGACTGAGCTGTAAATGGTCGATTCTTGCCGGAGATGAGATCTTCCAAAGCTTTGATAGCATCGTCATGACCATCGACAAGCAAAGCAGCACGGTAGTCGAGGTGAGCTCGTCGCCTGGCCAAGGTATTTGCAATTTGTGGCAGAGGAACGTCCCGGCCGTCGGAAGCAATCCAATCCCTCAGCGCTTTAGCTTGGATAGGGAGACGTTTTTCCTGCGGCCCAGAAAGGAGTAAAAGAAATGGACCATCGTCTGGTTGGATGTCCGCAACCAAATTCATTCCAGACGGAGACTGTTCAATGATAGCATGCGAGACTGTTCCGCCATAGCCATAAGAGCAAATGCCGGCACGACGCTTTTCGTCAACACTGGGCCATTTTGTCGTTTCACGAACTACGCGTACACCAGCTTTATCCCAGTCAATTCGTGAGTTAAGGTTTGTGAGATTAGCTTGTGGGGGCAAGATCCCTTTGTTGACTGCTAGCACAGCTTTGATAAAGCCCATGGCTCCAGCGCCTGCTTCAAGATGTCCGATATTGGGCTTTACAGACCCAATAAAGCATGGTTCTTCCTGGGGCCTTCCAGGACCGTAGACAGCAGCAATTGCAGAGACTTCGGTTGGATCACCAAGAGGAGTGGATGTTGCATGAGCCTCGACATAACTTACGGTCAATGGATCAATGCAGGCCGTCTTCAGTGCATTGTTGGCGACCAACTGTTGAGCTTTGGCATTAGGGGCCATGATCCCGTTGGTCTTTCCATCTTGAGCAACAGCGCTGCCTTTAAGCACAGCGAGGATCTGGTCGCCTTCAATAACAGCGTCGGCCATTCTCTTCAAGATGATCGCAGCAGCGCCCTCCCCACGGCCGTATCCATTTGCACTGTCATCGAACGATCGACAGCGACCTTCGGAGGATGTAGCCCCAGCTTTGTCGAGAACAATTGTGAGCCCCGGTGCGCATATGGCATTCACACCACCGACAATGGACACTCGAGATTCGCCTTGAATAATTGCTTGGCGTCCATGGTGGATGGCGACTAAGGAGGAAGCACATGCGGCGTCAACTGTTGTGCTAGGACCCATCAAATTGAGATGATAGGAGATTCGATTTGGAACACCACAGTATGCTGTTCCAATTCCCATCCATGGCTCGATGCTGGGTAAATCCTCCAAGACCAGCTTGGAGTAGTCATCCGAATTCACACCCCAGAAGACGGAGGTATCGCTTCCTGAAAGGGTGTCTGGTGGAATGCCTGCGTCCTCAAGCGCTTCCCAAGCGACTTCTAGCGAGATTCTCTGTTGAGGATCCATCTGTTCTGCCTCTTTGGGCGAGATACCGAAAAATTGGGCATCAAAATCCTCCAAATGGTCTAGGAAATAACCACGAGTCGTAGCATGATTCAAGACCTTGGAGTTTCGAGAATCTTTCCGATAGTATGGTTCCCATCGCATAGAAGGAATCTCACCGGAAGCATCTTTTTTCTGTAGTATAGATTGCCACAGTTGTTCTGGTGTATGGTTCCCTCCCGCTACTCGACATGCCATTCCCACAACAGCAACAGCGTCCGAGAATTCCTATCACACAATTAGTTTACGAATTAAGTTTGAGATTGATTACAGTAAGACCCACATTCTGGCTATATTCAGTAGCAGGTGTATCTGTACCCAATGATGATGCTCCACGCGAAGAGGTGTTCAATGATGCCATTGTCGCTGGAACAAGAAACTAAAAATGAAGCAAGAGATGGAAAAAACGATTTCATTTAGGCCATGAGTACCCTAAAACTCCTGTCACAAGTAGTCTTATTTAAAAGTTCACGTCTATGCACTCATCTATACACTCATCTATTGTCAACGGTCTAATTCTGCCATACGCCATTGACGTACCTCCACTCCGGGTGGGGCGTGGCGCTCTGCGAGTCAGCATCGATCGATGCATCATACCGAGCAGAGCAGATACGAATCCCCGTGTTCTTCGGAGACAGATTTGGATGAAGGTTTGCCTAACTGGAGTACGGAAGAGGAAGATCGGACTTCCGTGGGGGTTGCAGTAGTAACGGTTTCACGGGTAAACCACGGCAAATATCGAACTTGGGACGGCCTGATCAGCTTTCCCTGAGGAGAAACTCCGACATGGGAACAACTTCCCTTGAAGCATCACTGCAGGATCGAAAGATAGCCTAGTTCTTACTCTGCGGCGTAGTCTTTCTCCCGGATCTGGTGGTTTCAACAACTCAACATACGTCATGTCTTACGATTGCCCGCGGTCCCTCTGCCATCGAATAGCGTGGATTTCAGCGCCAGATGATAGAGGCTCCTGGTGGAGAAGGTGGGAACGCGTCGATCGGCCCACGTCTTTGAGACCCGGGCTTTTGGAAGACTTTGAGCATCGATAAGACCTTTTGCAAAAATGTTCCAATTATCTAAAGTACGGTTCTACGAGAAAACCTGTATACCACAATGGCTCCCTTCGTACCTTATCACAATTCAGCCGGTCAAACAACCACCGTCAAGTCAGCAATCTCATTTATCCTTCTTCTCCTGGGATCTAAAAGCTGACAGTAAATGACAGGTTCGGCGGACTACTCACGACCGAATTCTTGAACCTCCACCTGGACGATGTTTTCTATTCAGTCAAACCTATCGCCATGCAGTCGAGGGTTCTTTCCCGGACAATCTGCAAAAGCGATCAATAGTGCGGAGCGGCCGCAAGGACCGTTACTGCATTTCCACCAGTTTCAGACTGAATATTTCAAAATTGAAACTGGTATCATGGGGATCGAAATCAATGGCGAGGTGAAAACAGTGACACCTGAGTACGGCGAGATTTCGGTCAAGGCGGGAAGCTTCTTTATCCACCCTGACTCACCCGAGAAGATGATGGTCTATCTCAGTGCATCAGACAGTGGTATAGACGACCAGTTAGACCGTATTTTCTTTGAACATTGGTATTGCTACTGGCATGATGCGCTTCTCCATAATAGAGGCCTTTATTGGATCCCGTTTCTTGCAGTAAGTAGAACCTTTTGCCAATAGCACAATGCATTTCTGTTAACCTTTCGTCGCTCAGATTCAGGATGGTGGCGATGCCCACACACCGGTACCGTGGTGGTGTCCGTTTCAACTAGAGGTGGGATATTGAGGTTATGTAATTATCAGAAGATGGATTAGGGGTTTATTGGGTTACAAGCCCTTCTTCAGGGAGTATACCACTGACTGGGACTATTGCGTGGCGAAAATGAAGGGTTCCTTTTTCCAACGCCATCTAGTGCACGATGCGTTTGCGGCTGAGAAGTCTTAGGACCAGCAAGTCCGACTTGAGCCAGTCAGCAAACCTACTAATGCCGAATTTGAGCCATAGACAGTGGGCATGTCGCCGAAGCCGCTAGATTTAGATAAGGCAAAGGAGTCTAAATTGAGAAGGCTGCATGATAGATATGTTAATGGCGAAGCAGACCGTAAAGCCACTAGGGTTGAGCTTTCTGTAAACGGTCATTTCTCTGCCGATGAAAGTCAGGATCGGAATAGATTAAAGAGCAGATCTGCACCACATAGGGATAGGTCTACCTAAGTGTCGATATCTGCAAAGCACTCTACCTAGCGATTTACTGATTGCTGAGAACATGACTACATCTAACGGTATTAGTAAGAATTCCTATCAACTCCCACCTAAATAAAATAGTAACACGGTAATTCTTTGCTTGTGTGTAGAGTCATTCCAATCCCCGCAAATCGTACTCAGCCTGAAACAGAAGCGCAGATCTCTGAACAGCACTCCGAAGCTCCTTTGGGAAGTCCGAATTATGTCATACTCACCTGCAACTGAACAGGACCCTCAAGTGCAGAAAACCGCCGTAGAGCCAAAGCGGTTTAGATTGTCTTCGATGTTCTTCGAAACCACACAGACTGCCCATCTGCTGGAACACCCATCACTGGCCAATATTGTGAACCACAATAGATTTCGCGGTAATTCTCTGTTTCGCACTCTCATTGCATTCGCCAGTGCTACGAGCTTGCTCCTTTTCGTTCGGAGTCTGTTCAAAAGTGATCATAGGCCATCCTCTCTACCGCCAGGTCATTTTCCTCAACCAATAATAGTTTCCAATCCTAACTCAGGTCATGAGGCCCTCCAACAGTTCCAATCTTTGGAAATGAGCTTCAAGTCCCTAAAGCCGACGCACATTTCAAGTCAGATATCTCCTGGAGGAGGACCATATTTATTGCTTAGAATCTAACAGAGAAACAGGTTCTACGGAACGGGCCGAGCAATACGGCGGCATTTTCTCACTAAAGAGATACCGTAACACTACTATCGTCATAACGGATCGTACGCTCATTAAAAATTTGTTGGATAAGCGGAGTAATATCTACTCACATCGGCCTGTCTCCCTTGTCTCGCAGCTGATCACCCAAAACGATCACCTGCTGGTCCGGCAATACAGCGAGCGATGACGAATGATTCAGAAGCTAATTCCTCAATAACTCATGGAAAAGTAGTGTGAAAGAGAACATTGGAAACTACAGGAAGCTGAGGCCAACCAAATGCTGCATGACTTTCTCGTAATGCCTCAGCATCATATGCTGTATCCCAAACAATACAGCAACAGTATTACGAACTCACTTGGTAAAACTTCCCGCTCGGAATACCCATAACGCCAATAACAATATTTTATCTTTAGCCACTTGCACTAATTCGGAGCAGGTTCAAAGTGGGGAATCGGAGTTACTCCGAAGAGCCGCCTCTTTCTTTGGGTAACCTTGATCTCTCGGATTATCCCCTTTGATAATCCTTCATTGTCGCCTGAAGAATGTTTATGGCGCCTATCACCCAAACGCATCAAAGAGAAATTCTTGTAGTGTTCCTGAGAGCAACCCTTTTTGTGGCTGCTGCATTATTTTCTGGCCACAAAGTCCTTACCCCAGTGTGCCACAAGTTTCAGATGTTTTCCAGCTGGGACATCTTCTGATGTTACAGAAATGGTTCCCAGTTTTTCAATTAAGCAATAGATGGAAAATGACGTGCGCTAAAATTGGATCTTGGTCTATCGTTAACGCAATTGGACACCATGATACTGTATGTTACATCTTTGTGATTCTGTGCCTTTCAGCGAACTGTAGACTCTCGATAAGAAGAATTAAAGAACTAGATCAGTCAACCCTCAGCAAATCGCGAGAATACGTCTCTCTGCGCCATCTCATACTCCCGTCCCAATGTCTCACGGATAGCGTCGTTACGAATGATAGGTTTTACATCATAGTCCTTGGCGCAATACAAGAATCCGTGATGATATCCTGTCACAGGATCCGGGTCCAATGGACCCTCGCCGCGTTCAAAGTGGAACGCCCATAGAAGCTTGGCGATAGCCAGGAACATGTTGCGCTCCGCTAGGTGGATTCCTGGACAAATGCGCCTTCCGACACCATACCCGTAGTGGTCTCGTTCTTCCCATTTGCCGACCGCATATTCTGGCGCCAATGATCGGTGGGACGCGTATCGTTCGGGAATGAAATGTTCTGGATCATGGGACTGCGATGGATCCATATGCATGCCCCATGTGTTGATGATCACAGTAGTACCCTTAGGAAGGAATTTTCCATCGACCCAGTCGTCTGTTGATGGAAAAATGAGTATTTAATTGCCAGATCGTGTAGAAATCTTGCTGTGACTTACCTTGACCCACTGCGTGAGGAAAGCAGAGCGGCAGAATTGGTCGCCATCGGTGACCCTCCTTCACAATCATATTGATATACTGCAACTGTTCGAGATTCTCCCAGGTTGGAGATCGATCATGCCCCACGATCGCATCAATCTCAGCATGAGCCTTACGCTGGACTTCCGGATACAGCGTCAATGCTTGAACAATGGCAATTGTCAAGCTAGAACTGGTATCGCTACCGCCTTCGTGTAGGACTCCACCAATGAAGCATAGCTGGTGCCAGGGTAGTTGATGCTTTCCTTGGCTGTCAAGAACCCGATCCATGAATGTACCTAATCGTTGACCGCCTTCCCGACGCTTGATAACTTTCTTCAAGATATCGCTGTAAAGGGTCTCCATCTGATGACCGATACCCTTGGCACGGTCGACGTAGTTGTTGAACATCCATTGAGGTAGATACTTTAACCAGGGGAAGACATCGACAGGAGGCGTCGCTCCAGTTTCCATAATTGCGGACCATGTCTCCATAAGCTTATACAGCCGATTCATATTAGACCCATGAATAGTGGCAGTACGAATCCCATATACTATGGCCGTAATTAGCATCCTGGCGCAATTTTGAAGCAGAAGAGAGGTACCAATAGAGTTAGTGATGCTATTACTATAACGCTTTGGATGTAGCATGTGGTTTTTGGGATCTTGTAGATAGTCATGAACTAACTGAGTAGCTTCGGCATTGACGATGGCCAGGTGTTCACTGTCTACCATAGACTCCATCAGATGTTGATGGATCAGCCTCCGAAACGTCCTCCATTGGCTCCCATAGTGCATCACTAGCAAGTGATCCCCCTTTGTGATAAGATCATGGGAAACAAATGACGGTGGTCGGTGGCTATAGATGCCACTTTTGCGGTCGATAACTTCTTTTACTAGTCGCCGGTCGGTGATGACGGTCATATTGCTGTTTCTAAGTTTGAGCATATAGATACCGCCATATTTGCGGGCCCATTCCGTGAATCTAACCGGTAAAGCAATTAGATAGTCGCCTCCAGTCTGCACGTAGAAGAAATCTTACTTTATGTGAGTATACTGAGTTGGAATTTGAAGTGCATTTCCTATAAATGGAAGGGTCGGTGGTCCTGATTTAAATAAGTATCTTCGCAAATGAGACGAGCAGAAGTTGTTCATACCAGGAGGCATAAGACGACTTCGATGGCCATTCGTAAGCGCGCCATATATCATCAAAGCTAAAAATAGAGCAGCACCTAAGAGAGGGACAATAAGTGAATTCAACATCCTCAAGTACTTGTTTCTGTTTCTCCGTCGGTAATTCAACAGGTATTTACTGCGCAACTAAACTGTAAGGCAGCGATTAGGAAAGTATCAAGCTTTGGAGGGAAACGGGAAGACATTCAGGCTCTACCGAGTTGTCCTGCCGCACTACCCCGCTAAAAGGATAAAGCAATTATAAAAGCGGTATTAACAATTACTTGTCTTTGAGGGCGGTGATAAAGAAATCTTGATTGTATACAACCCTTCCTTCGCATAAGATTGAAAATGAGGCCATTAGCGAGGGACTGACACCGATCAACTTCCTGGATTCATGCATTAGCATCAGCTATCCTGCGTTGTGTTGAAATTGGAAGCTGCTGCTGATGATATCTTACGTAATGACGCTATTCAAGCGGGTCTCATGTGTTCCTTCGTACCTAGCTAAGCTTCCTAGTTACTTTCTTTAATAACTCAACGAGTTTGATATTCAGATTCGGGACGTTATGAGTCTAGGTACTCATATCTGCTGCTCTCATCAGTTGTAATTGATATTGCTGTTTCATGCGTATAGAACAAAGGCTCTCTATTCTTAGACTTTTGAACTCTGATCTCTCCTTCGAGATTCGGGCCTTCAGGATCAAACCATCAGATAGATATTCTGCCACACATTTCACTTGATACTCACTCTTTACTTGACCCGATCGGTAGACATCTTTTCTTCGAGACTAACACCAAGAAATCTCAGCTCGCGAAAGCCGTTCTTACCTTCCAATATGGTGTTCTCCTTCAAGCTAGACCCGAGTTCTCCAAAACTCTCTACTCGAGAACGTTGCTGTAAGGCCATGCATGCTTCCCCCCCGAAAAGGCGAGCAGAGTCTGGTAATGTAAGAATCAGTAGTGAGCTTGATTTCCCTTTGAGGAACTCCGGTGATCTGTAATGCTGACTCGTTTTCGGACTCACTCAATGCAGCTGGCTCGTTTATGTGCTCAACAGTCATCATCTCTCAGCGCCGCCAGGGACGCATTCGCGACGCATTATGCATGTTGCTACCAAAATGTACATATCAATTATTTCTGAGTATCTCGCCGTGGAAAACTGGCAGCTTTCTAACCAGAACTAACCCAATCGTAGATCTGAATCAAGTTGTACCTAAGCATGGCTTATGGAGTTCATTGGAGAGCCAGTTGAACAGCCTCCTCCGCTTATCACTGAGCTAGCCTTGCTTCAGCCGCGGAAATAATTCTAACGCCGCCTCATATCTCACGTTCCTGCGAGTGCTTTCAGAGAGCGGATATTTGTCCAAGGCTTCGGTGAAGTATACAATTGCATCTTTTGGTGCATCCGGAAAATCCGAGCCAAAGAGGACGTGATCTAGTTTAACGAAGTCAAATAGGGTCTTCAAGGTGATGGGATTCGCAGAGATGGCTGTATCGAAGTAGAACTCTCTCGCTTGTTCTACAATCTGTTCTCAGCTGAAGCCTGGTGAATTAGGCAACAATGGTAGCACAATCGCCGCACGATAGACGAGATATGGCAATGTTCCTCCAGCGTGGGAGAGAATAATCTTACAGGGGGAAGAGTCGTGAACAACTCCACTGGTAATCATGTCCATGGCCGCACAACCAGTCTCGTAGGGATAGTCAATTGTAGGTTGTGACATCCACTGATTGATCAACTGATTATCAACAGCGTGGGTAGGATGAATGAAGACTACCGCATTTGCTCATTCAGCACTGTCCAAATCGGTTTGAAAGCCTCGTGACCAAGGTAGGAGTGACCCGATCCGTACCTCGTATACAGCGTTACCCCGTCAGCTTTAAGCACATTAAACGAATAGATAATCTCCTCCAAGACCCTCTGCGTATCGAAAAGCGATGGTAAGGAGGCGAGGAAACCATATCCCGCACTCTTCTGATCACGAAGCCCAGCGGCGTATTGATTGCACTCGCGAGCCAAAGCAGCCGCTCTTGTGGGATCTTTTTCGATGCAGGGCCCCGGTGCCGTAACAGAGAGAATGGCAGATTCAACACCAATGAGGTTGCCAATTTCTTGATCCAGATCCAGAGTCCATGGTGGAATGTACCATCCGGAGGGATCACCACCGGCTCTTTCAATAGCTGACGGTGGAGAGGTTAACAGATGCTTTCTTAGACGCGACGTGAATGATATCCACGGCTTACCTGCCACCATGGCTGGCGGGTAGAAATGGTGGTGAACATCAATCTTCAACATTACGAAAGAATTGAATAGAAGTTTCTAGGATTGGAAGTGGTGCCAAAAAGAGGGCAAATGGCTTTGTAGATATACTGTCATTTGAATCGGTAGACTTGCATGAGAGTGGACCCAATTCATCCGAATTCCGGACAGCATCTCTCAACACTTGTGCGCATAGAAAATAAGTACATGATATATTTGTTCGTAGGATGATGAGCCATCAGTTAGGTTCCATTTGTAGCCCCTTTCCCCACCACTAATTAGTCAGCGGTCGGACCCATTGTTGTTAACTTTTTCTCTTCTTACGCTATCACCTCCCCACCTTTAGGATCACTTCGTACCTACTGTCCACCAGCCACCTCTGCGGAAAGACTTCGCCGTTGCAAAGCTATCTTCTAGAAACATCATGTACGTCAGTTTGCCATTCTGTACTCGGGCATGAATTCCGAACGGCGATGTCATGGTCTTGCCAACGGTTCTGGACTTGTACGTCATTGCACCGAAGACCGCGACATCTTCCCCAGAGCCAAGAAAAGTCTGAGGCTGGAAGTCTTTGATTTCCCAGAATTGATCTACGCCGCCGAAAGTTGAACATATTGCGGCTGGACCTTCTCTGGGATGCGTCCCTACCCAAGGAGGGACCCTTTTCAATTCAGGATTGTCAAATGTCACGGAGACATAGGTAGCATCGGGCGTTACGACTTTGGCCATAGCCTCGAGATCTGTCGTGCTTGCGAGGACCTGTTTGACTACTTCAACGGCGTCTGTTGCCATCTTGAAGAGAGTACACAAGGGTTGATGCAGAAGACGCGCAAAGGAAATTCTTGAGAAGCAAAAGTAGAATGGTGAACAGGCTCGGTGCTGAACATTCGCTGCGATTTCGTCTGCTGACTTATTTCATTTGGCCTGGCACCAGCATTAAGTCTCCGAGATGCGGGCCCTTACAGCTGTGATGGATCTAAATCGAGGGACGGACCTCTCCCAAGGAGTTGGAGAGATTTTGCCCAAAAGGGAGAACCTAACCGAAAGGAGTTTCGGAGTTCCCAAAAGGTCAGTCGCCCAAACAAGACAGGAATGTACTCCATGCAGCAACTGACTGCATCTGATGACTTGACATGCATTTCATGAGTGGATCAAAAATTGACCGACTTCAAACGTATGACGAAATCCAATTGATGAACGGTAGCTCGGCAAAGTTTCTAAGGGATTCTTTGAAGATTTTCCCGGGTGTGGTGCCGCACTAATGCAAGCTGCAGCCCCCACTATTGATAGCCTGACGTCCCTAGCGTGCCGCTGACGTACCCTCGCTACAGCTCTATCAACATTTCAGTAAACAGTGAGACAATCCAAGGCATGCGTAATAGACGTTCTGATGCGAGAGGGGCTGAAAATGCCTTTTATCAAATGGTCTGGGATGACGCCCCCTGAACCTTGTGCCTAGTCAAGCGAAACAGACACAATGCCAAAAGTCTTCTTCATCAGTGCCGCTTCCACTGGCCTTGGACGTGCCTACGCGCAGGAAGTACTCAATCGGGGGGATGTTGTCGTAGCGACCGCCCGCAAAGTTGAGTTACTTCAGTTCACGGGCACGTCTCCGCAGAATTACCTACCTCTGGCCCTCGAATACACCGACCAAGTAGGCATCGCAGCCGCGCTGCACAGGGCACTTGACACCTTTGGTCGCATTGATGTGCTGGTAAATAATGCAGGCCATGGGCTGGCAGGAGTCTTCGAGGAACTTAGCGAGGTTGAGATCCACCGAGCGATGGATGTGAACTTTTTTGGTGTACTCGATTTGACTCGTGCTGCAATTCAGCTCATGCGCGACCAGAAACCGCCTGGCGGAACTATCCAGCAGGTGACGAGCATGAGTGGCCAGCGAGGTGTTCCATTAATGAGCATGTACTGTGCTTCCAAATGGGCGGTAGAAGGCTTTACGGAGGCTATTTCGCAAGAGATGGATCCCGCGTGGAATATCAAGTTCACTTGTATTGAGCCTGGCGGATTCAGGTACGGATTCTTAGCAGCAACTTTCTGATACTCTAAGCACAGAGTCCTTATATTCCTAGAACCAATTTCTTCGATTCGATTGCAATACAGGATAGAAAAATCCCAGCCTATTCGCATCTCAACCCACATCAATTGGTCAAGACGATGAAACGTGCACAACCAGGTGATCCGCCAAAGGCAGGTCGCGTAATGTACGAGCTGGCCATAATGAAAGACCCGCCTCTGAGAATTGTGCTGGGTTCGGATGCGTTCGCGCGAATGACAACCAAGTTGAAACAGTACCGTGCCAACCTAGCCAAATACGAGCATATTTCTAAAAGTACGGACGTTGATGGAGATTGAAACTCTCCTATGAGCGCTGCTGGCGACCAAAAGCAAGAAAGCTGCTGGTTGTGGGTTCGAATCCCACCACCCCCACCTCTCATCTCTTCTCCTTAGGCTTGGCAACCTAGCTTTCTCCACTCCTAAAGCTGCTGACGGTCCCGCTGCTAGGCCAATTGTGGACAAACATTATGGAATTGATTGAATTGGTTATGCTGTGGATAAGACGATAATGGTGGAATTACCTACCTTCGCGATCAGGTGACATATGATCGGAGACATTGTGGATGCACTCCAAGGTTTTTTCTCGGGGCAACAGGTTCTAGTCCAGGGCTAGCTTAGGCTAGGCAATAAGGAAGATTGGATAAATATCATTGTGGAAACAACTTATACACTAGTTACTTTGTAGTTAGTGTATGAAACGCACAACGCGCCCGTCGATCTCCTGAAACTCTCCTATGATGCTGTATTTAGAGTAAATCTTTCAGATAAACCTACCTACCCAGCCTCAAATAAATAGATCGTGCGATCGCACTTTCATGGCGAAAAATGCCGCGCATTGCATGGCTGGATCTTATTATAGGCAACCCCGATGCGTGGTAGGAGTGCGCCCCAGGTCCCGCACAGCCCTAGGTCGCGCACACTCGAATCAATTCTCAACACCAAACATTCGAACCCAATTATCTCAATAACAATATCAAATTATATAATTTTATTTAAATAGATCAATAATACAAATTCATAAATTTTGAATGAGATATTTTTTTTAATTTAAAAATTATTATAATATTCGTTTTAATTTTTTCGAATAAATTTAATTAAAAAATATTTTTATTTTATTTATAATTTTTTCATTTATTCATATAATAATTTAAATATTTTTAAATATTTTTTATTAATTTAACTGATTTTATTTATTTTTATAAAATTCAATTTATAATTATTTATTCATTATTTATTATTCAATAATTTTTTATTTTTATTATTTTTAAATAATTTATATCTTCTTTTATTATTATTGAATTTTTTTATAATCACATTTTTATTATATTTATAATTCAATTTTTATTTATTTATTAATTTATTATTGAATTTTACGAATTTTTTTTTATTAAATTTGAAATTCTTTTATTTTTTTTTTTTATTATTCTAATTTTCGAATATGAATAATTTTTTTAAAATTATAAAATTTTGAATCATTATATTTTTTAAATATATTTAATTATTTTTTTTTATTTAATCATTTTTTTTAATTTTTAAATATTTTTTTAAAATTCAAATTCTTTATTCTGAAAAAAAAATATTTATATTTTATTTTAAAATAAATATTTTTTATATATTCATTTTTTTTCATTTAATTATATTTAATTTAAAATTAAATTTTTTATAAAATTATTTTTATTATTTTATATTGATTTAATTTGAAAAATCTGAATTTAAAAATCATTTTAAATATAATTTGATCTAATATATATTGAATTAATCGAATATTTAAAATAAATTAAATAAATAAAAATTTATTTTGAATCATTTATTGATAATATTTTTTATTATAAATATTTTTTCAAATATTATTCAAAATAATAAAAAGAAATTAATTTTATTAAATAATAATATAATAAAAGAATATTGAAATTAATTATTTAATTTAATATTATAATATTCTATCAAAAATCTGAATAAATTCATATTTAATAATTAAAATTGATATATAAAATAAAAAAAATAAATAATAATAAAAATATATTATTTATGATAAAAATTGAAAAATTTTATAATAAAATAAAATTCATGATTATTGATTATAAATAATTTTTATTTAAAATCATTATTTATTCTATTTTTGATATTTTTTTTAAAAATTTCAATAAATCAATTATATTTAATTTCATTATTTATTTAATCTGATAAAAAATATATAAAATTATAATTATAAATAACCGAATTTATATTTTAAAATCATAAATTTTATATAAAATTAAATTAAATATTATAAATAATAAAAAAAAAATATTTCATCAATTATTAATATAATGATAAAAATAATAATTCATGAATAAGAATTATTTAAATCTGATTTTTTTAAAAGATTTTATTTATAAATTATTCTATTAAATATATAACGATATTTTAAAATTTGATTAATAATAAAAATTTTTTTATTTATATTTCATATATTATATAAAATGATTCGATATTTTACAATTTTTAAATTTATTTAATAAAATATTAATAATATAATAATATTTTTGAATAATAAATATTATATTAAAATAAAATTGAAATTATTTATAATTATCTATTTTTTTTATTAAAAATTAAAAGATATAAAAAATATTAATATTAATTTTTTTTTATAATTATATATAAAATAATATATTCAATTCTTTTTAATATTTTTTTTATTAATTTTAATAATAAAATTTTATATTATTCGAATAATAAATAAAATATCATGAATCGTAAATATATTTATTTATTAAATTAGAATAAATTATTGATATTTTGGAAATTTGATTAATTTATTTTGATAAATTTCAGATTTGTTATTGATAATATCTTTATAATAACGTGATAATATTGAATATTCAATTCTATATAATTTTATTATTTGAAAATAATTAAAAATTTTCAATATATTCGCTGTTTCAAATACTGCCTTTATTGGATCCATATTGATGGAGTAATTAATTATTAAAATCAACTGGTGGATCAAATTTCGAGGTGTGCGCGACCTAGGGCTGTGCGGGACCTGGGGCGCACTCCTAGAATCGGAGCAAGAAAAGTTAAAACCGTCAGGGGGTGGACAGAATTGACGGGTCAACCTCCGACCGCCGAAAACGCATTAATTTATTGAATTAATTATCACACATGCGTAAATATGCGCTGTCCACCATTTTTCGCTAGTATTTTACATCGTTATGGCATGTCTGCGATGCGCGCACGAATTTCTGCCATAATAATTTTGTCCCATTCCTATTGTAATAATATTTTCGCGTCCAAATCCTCTATTCAGTAACGACGCCGTATTTTCTGCTTTAGAATGCTCCAAATAGATTCAATTGGATTCATATCTGGGCTCTCAGCTAGGTGATCAAGGCTGAGAATGTCATGAACTCTTTTCGTCTGTGTTATCAGCCCATTTCTTCTCATTTCATATGACGAATTATTATCCTTTTGAAAATAAAAATGACGAGAATATGAAACTGATTTTATATATTATTGATAATAAACACGAATATATTCAGATAGAATATCATCATAATATTATTTAATAATGAATTTATTATTTAATGGCTTCATTTTACGATTCTTAGATTGTTTAATTTTCCATTAAATAATCTCCCATTTTAATTGAAAATCCGATTTATTCTTATTTGGACGAGGTTTTGGTCGAATACGTGGATATTCTACACATTCATTCTCATAATTGTAAAAGATGAAAGGCCCTTTCTTCCATCATGAAATTCATACTGCGAAATGGAATTTGTTGCCCTCTCATGGAGGCCTCTCAAGGACGTTCTCAGGTTCATATCGCGTTCCTTTCTTACGCAATATCATTGGCCGAATCTATTCTTCAGAATCATAATATGTCTCATCCGTCCACATCATAAAGGCCCAGAAATTTTTGAGAAAATCATCAAAATATTTTTCAACGTATTTGACTTTTTTTGATTTGTTTATTGATTTGATAATTTTGGTATATTATATATGATAGAGGCCAATATCATCTATTTTATCAATATGGCGTTTGAACGTACGAGCGTTATAAGGTTTGTTGTGGTGGTCGATTTGGACGTCAAAAGGAGCGCGACGAATGGGGTTCTTTAAGGGCGAAGACAGCATATCAAAATCGTCATGAACTAATTTTGATATACGGCCAAATTTCTCTGAAACAGGACGAATCCTTCGATATATTTTTTGAAACATATCATGTCATTCGCGGAACCATCTTTGATCTATACTTTATGAAATGCCATAATGCGTGAAAAAGTGCCTATCAGATTCATGACGCGATTTCTCATCGTAGGAATTAAAAAATCGAATACGGACAATAATATCAAATTCTTTGTGTCTCGGCGAACAATTTGGTGTACTTGGTCTATTCGTGCGACGTGTGGAAGGCGCCATAATTGAAATCAAAAATGAAGTTATTTTGTTATTTTGTTGTGATTGAGACGAATCGGAGTTCGGAGGTTGACCCGTCAATTCTGTCCACCCCCTGACGAACACATGGCTAGCTTACCAATCAGCCGCCACTCAGCTATACCTTAGATTAATAAATAGTATAGCCGTCTATCTTTTAAGCGACTTTGCTCTGCCTAGCTCTTGTCCAAACCTTGAGCTACCTGATTTATTGTCTGTCCCTTCCATTTGATTTTCCCTCAGGTGTACAATTACGTCACCAACCCGAATGAGCCCCCAAACTGAGGCCGAGCCCGGGAGGCTTGAGAAAAACAACGGCGGCTACCGTGAGTCGTTCTCGAAGCGCGAAGAAGGTGACCCGAATTTAGTCGACTGGTCCGACCCAGACGACCCTGAAAATCCACAAAACTTCTCACGGACGCGAAAATGGATCATCACCGCGAGTATGGCCCTGATGGCTTTTTGTGCCACTTTCGCATCAAGCGTCTTCAGTTCTGCGACCGCTGCTACTGCAAAACATTTCCAAGTATCTGAGGAAGTCACGACCTTGGGAACTTCCTTGTTCGTTTTGGCAAGAAATTGGGATTGAACCTTGTGTTCTTGATGGTTGCATTGCTAATTGGAAACTTAGGGCTTTTCGTTCGGCCCAATTGTTTGGGGTCCGTTCTCGGAAATATTTGGTCGCAGATTACCTCTCTTCGTGGGCATGTTCGGATTTGTCATCTTCCAAATCCCAGTTGCTGTTGCTCAAAACCTCGAAACTATTATGCTTTGTCGCTTTATCGGCGGCTGTTTTGGTGCAGCACCATTGGCTGTCGTTGGCGGCGGGCTTGCAGACATGTGGAACCCGATAGATCGGACTCTGGCCATCTGCATCTTCGCGGGCGGAGCTTTCATTGGCCCCAGTGGTGCACCAATCGTCGGAGGCTTCATCGTGGATTCCTATCTCGGCTGGCGGTGGACTGCCTGGATCACACTTATCATGTCTGCGTTCTTCGGCGCGATTGGTTTTTTCACCATTCTTGAAACCTCTGCTGCAAAGCTTCTTCAATCTCGAGCCAAGGAATTGCGATATCAGACCGGTAATTGGGCTCTTCATGCAAAAGCTGATGAGAAACGTGTGGATTTTCACTCCATTGTGACCGTATACCTTGTTAGACCCTTTGTAATGCTCTTCACTGAGCCCATTCTCTTCCTCATAACAGTCTACCTTTCATTCATCTATGGCATTTTGTATCTCTTCTTCGAAGCATTCCCAGTCTCGTTTCAAGAAGAACGAGGATGGAACGATGGAGTAGGCGGGCTTCCTTTCCTTTCAATCATCATTGGAGTTGTTCTTGGATCAACGGTCTTAGTGATTTCCACAAAGACTAGATTCGCCCGAAAGTGTCGCGAGCATGGCAGGATTATACCTGAAGAGCGTCTGCCGCCCATGATCCTCGGGGCTATAGTCCTTCCCATTGGCTTGTTCTGGTTTGCATGGACAAGTAGCCCTCACATTACCTGGGTGCCACAAGTTATCGGGAGCGTATTTGCCGGGATGGGTATTCTCATTGGATTCTGGCAAGGTATCAACTATCTAATTGATTGTTACGGGTTTTACTCCAATAGTGCCATTGCTGGAAACACCTTTCTACGATCGCTGGCCGGTGCTGGCTTTCCTATGTTTGCCACCGCCATGTATCATAAACTTGGGGTGCCTTGGGCGACTTCTCTACTCGGATTTCTCTGCATCGCCTTCGTTCCCGCTCCCATTGTCTTCTTCTATTATGGCGCAAAGATCCGATCTTGGTCTAAATTTACTGGCAAGTGATCAAAAAAGGAGAAAGCTTCCAACAGAGAGGTGGCTATGCATTTTCTAGGCCCTGAAACAGAGGACAGTTGAATACTGGGTCCACACTTGCAAGCTATGCTACACTCAATGTGGGGCTACTTCCTCCAAAGCGAGGAAGTTGAAGTACGGAAGAACCCTGGATTATATCAGGATATCTTAAATCTAGACTGAATTGGAGAAGTCAGCTGAGTGCTGAACATTCACTGTGGAGGGGCACCAGTATAGTGCCGGCATCAAATATAACAAAGCTTTGTGGATCAAATAGAACACCCATGATCTTGTGGCTATGAGGGATGGTAGCGAGTACTTTCACTGGCCTACCACTTTGCTGTGGCTTGTAATTACGTTGTCGCGGTGGAAAGATACCGGGTCTAGTGCCGATATCAAGTTTGATAAGCCTTGTGGACCAGATAGACACTTATGAACCACCCATAAGTCATCCATAGTGCCAATATTGAGTTTGAACAAGTCATTTATGAGTTACGAGAGCAAGCCACGCCATATTTCTAAACAGCATAATTGCAGAAAATCCAAAAAGGGCGAAATAACTAGCTTTGTCTCATTCAACATCCACAGGCTCTACGTTCGAGACTTGGGAACGATGTCTAGTTCAAGCCCTTTGCTAGCTCGATAGCATCGATTGTCTAATGAATCAAAATGTCACTATCCAAGCAGTTTCGAGAGCCATGGACAATTGGCTGCACGGAGAAGTATATTGAGCACAGAAAAGCACAATTGAGAATGCTAAACGAGCGATTACTTTAATTTAAGATGACTCAAAAGTGTTCTATCTGGTCCGCAAGGCTTACTCAAACTCAAGATTACCACCATACTCGATACCTCTCAGCAGTCAATGATTTTGATCCAAGCCTGTCGAAAAATCGTCTCAACCCAGATTGTATTGAGCTTGATTCTTATCTAAAGCACTCAATTCCCGAACAGCCTCTAAGTCCTGGAGTCGTCCCTGCAGCTTAGCCGTAATTAACTGAACCGCTGTCGTACTCAGAGGCAGGAAGAGCGGGACCTTTTCGTTTCGACTAGCGATCTGGAAAAGGGCATTGGCAACGTCGACGGGTTCGAGGCCAACCCCGGCCTCGAGACCTTTATTGACCATAGCCTCTAGCTGCTTAGATGGCATGTCGTCGCTTGCGTAGTCTTTATGAGGCTTCGTGTGTTTTTTACTGCTGGTTTCAAAGTTGGTCTTGACGGAGCCGGGCTCGACAATACAGAAATGGACTGACAAATGCTGATTAGCGACAGTGTCTATCGAAAAGACCGTGGAATAGAACATTGAACGTACGGTTCCAATCCGAATGCACCTCTCGAGCAACAGATTCCGTCCAGCCTTCTACAGCGAATTTTCCTGCATGATAGAACGAATGGCCAGGAAACGCACAAATGCCAGCAACGGAAGAAATGTTGATGATCAGGCCGCCGCGATGATCATTTTGTTGGCGCATGACTTTGATCGCATTCATTGTGACACGCACTGTACCGAAGAACAGTGTCTCCATCTCTTCATGCATCTCAGCCTCTGTCGCCGTCTCAGTAACACCTTCAAGTGAATATCCAGCACTATTGACAACGACATCAATATGATAGTTTGCTCCAAAGTGAGAAGCTGCCGCCTTAAATGCGTTTTCGACAGAGAGGGGTGAAGTGACATCTAAAGCAAGCTTGAGGATGTGAGGATCGTTATCTGCAAGATATGAGAGGCTAGACGGATTTCGTGCAGTCGCAATGAGACGCTGATTTGGCTTGCTTGCGATCAACTGCGCAGTTTCACGGCCAATACCGGCCGAGCATCCCGTGACTATGATAGGAGAATCAGCTTGCTATGGCACACTTGCTCAAGCTAGGGACACTCACTCATCCATGTAGCATTTGGTGGAAGCTGATAAGGCTTGGTATTAACTGAATTCATCTTGATCGCGAAAAATACACTGCACAGTCTGGTCAAACGTTGAAATTCTGGGTCAGGCTTGCGCAATATATACACCAGCCCAGATACCTTCGACAAGGTCAATCCCAGTTTTCTAGTCACCGCCAATTGTAATTATAGCGGATGGCTTCTCCTTTGGTGCGGATTGATTAGGAATGCGGCAAAGATAGCCTACCCAGCAGGCGGCACAGTTGACATCTAGGCTGACAGCGCTGCATGAGCTGAAAAATCTGGGAGAGTTGGAATCCAGTGGTCCAAAATTGGGCCAATCGCCGATATTCGCGAATTGTAGATCCATTGCCTGAGGTGGCTTGGCTTTCTCTACAGTCGATTCGCTATGTCGTCGCGCTAGGACAAGATTCTTGGTCAAGGGACGACCAGGACGCTTGAATGGGCCGTTTATGCATTGAACTTAAGATCAAAAGCATCGGCTGCACGCATCGTTCGAATAGCCTTCAGTGCAGAGGCATCTCAATTTCTGCGCTCGGCAGCGATCACAAGCCGACCGTCTCTCAGGCTCTCGTGAGCTCGGCATGAATTTGTTGGGCGTGTTTTACCCATAGAATATAGCAGAAATTTTCGGTCTCAGCTCTTTTCGGCAAATGAGCATGGTAGGCTCGCGGTGCTAACCTTCTCGTGGAGAGATCTTTTTGGGCTTTTTCTTGGTGACTGACCATCTGTCGCAGTACCTCAGGGCGCGAAAATATTTGCCTACAACCCACTCGTATCCATCAGCGCTGGAACAGGAGCATGTCTCGTCAGCTTCGCCATATCGCGCTTTGATGCCAGTTGCAATAGTTGTGACCTTGTGCCGGACGAGGAATAAACGTGCGTGCAGGTCGGTCCTGCAAATCCAGGAGTTACTGCAACTTAAGGAGTTACTGCAAGTCCAGGAGTTAACGGAAGTAATGCAAATATGCAGGTCGCTCCTGCATTTCCAGGGGATAGCGGAAGTAATGCAAGGTGCGGTTCGATCCTGCAATCCCAGGAGATAGCGGAAGTTATGTAAACGTGCTAGCTAACACCTTGCAACAATCTTATTTAAACATACCCATAGCACTCCATTCAATCTCATCCAACACGCAACCGCTCAGGTGATAGAGAGAGTTGGCAGCATTTTTACGAAAATTAATTATCACCAATCACTTCAGAAGACCGTACTCATGACCCGAACTCTTCCGTGTGCATTTATGCAAGCTTTGGGCTAGACTGCCTGCCAAAAGGCCAAACCCGATAGTAAAAGTACAAGTTTGGAACACGAGAGCCAGTGGAAGCGATAAGAACGATTGGAGGAAGACAGATTCTTGATTAGGTAAGGAAAGTATTCAGCCTCACCAGCCTTGTGTATGTTGCCATTACGTCATTCCAACCACAAACAGACTCGCTGTCCGGTGGAACAGAAACTTCGACAAAGATCACAGGACTTCTGTAACAAGGCTGAGCCTCCGAGCACTGCTCATGAAGGCGTTTCATTATACTTTCTGCTCCACATTTACGATATAGTTCCAGATGCCTGTTGCCGACTAACTCGCTCGAGATGAGAACAGCGATCATGAGAACAGCGATCATGAGTTCAACGTGAGAATTCGATATCAAATCATTCGAATTGCTCACAATCTTTGGAGCGTTGAGGACAGTCAGAAGCAATCGATTCAATGGATTGCTCAGTTCTGAACGTAGGCTGCAGACTAGCGCAAGGCTGATCCTTCGCGCACACGGCCAGCAGTGGTTTTTGAAAACCGGCACAAGATGACCACGATAGCTCTTTGCTACATATTCTATACCCATCTCAGCAATTGATGTCATATCAGTGAAACGGGTTGGATTTGCAGGCTGATAGATACGCACTCCATGATTCCTCTTCCGAACCCACGATGTATCAGAGTTCTTCGCGTGCACGGCAACCGTTCCCACCAATCCCTCGTCTCTTGCGATCTACTTTCCTATTCCCTTGATGATCCTAACCTCCCTCCTTACGAAGCCATTTCTTACAGCTGGGCGGGCCAACAACCTACCAAACTTGTCCGACGCGATGGCCAAACTATCCTCGCCACACTAAATTGCGACGCTGCATTGCGTCGATTCCGGCCTGAGCAAGAAGGCGCGACCAGACTGTTATGGATAGATTCCTTGTGTATCAACCAGGATGACATGAAGGAACGGAGTCAACAGGTGCTTTTGATGGGAGAGATATACGGGCGAGCGGAAAAAGTGTTAATTTGGTTGGGAAATGAGAGTGCGAGAGTGGATGGGGCAACGCTGAGGGGGAAACGGAGCTATGAGGACGCTTGGGGCTGGATTGTTAAAATTGCGAAAGCGGTTGAGGAGGAAGATGAGCAGAACATGAAGACTAAATTGTTGAGGCTGGTGCAAGAGTCGAGAAATTTAGGTAAGCTTTGATCATGCCGAGAATTGTCATCGCACGCCTTGTAAGGAGTCTCTCGACAACAGATTGCGAAACCGAAAAAATATTGGGATGTTTCTCAACAAAGTGTCTACGATTTCGGCAGGGCCTGTACCTGTTGAGAATAGTATGGGTCCCTCTTTACGAGGTGTGCTGCGAATCACGCCTCTCACCACCACTACTGATATCTCCTATTGGAACTACTAAAGAAGCTCTTGTGGATTTCGCAGCCTTTCAAGTAATGCACTAACTTAATAAAGATGTGTTCGAATTTTTGGATGTAGTGCCCTGGTTCAAGCGCCTTTGGGTGGTCCAAGAAGCTGCCATGAGCAAAAGGACTGTCCTATTCTTCTACGATCAACCTACAATTTCATTGGACGCCATCTTTGAAGCAGGAGATATCATGGGAGACTTTGAGATGTCGGGCATGACCGGGACGGTAGCGATTCCTCATTGGCCTGCCTTTAGTGTGCACAGGTTGGCGAAAAGAACGATAGCATCCCCCGGAACATTACTAAATTCAAACGACAGTACCATATGCGATTTCTTGGGAGAGATGCGATGGTCCAAATGTTCAGAAGCTGGAGATAAGGTTTTTGCCATACATGGCCTATTAACAGTTTCAGGTGTGACTCTTCCTCCACCAGATTACTCGAAATCTATAGCGGATGTCTATCGTGAAGCCACTGTCACAGTGATTCGATCAACTGGAAGTATACGAATCCTGGAGCAAATAGACGGTCTAGGAGAAACACCAGAATTGGCTTCTTGGGTGCCTGATTGGTCGAGCTCCATGCACAATATTGGACTGCTAGGGAACTACTATGCAGCTTTTGAGCCATGCGAGCCATTTTTCAATTTTAAAGACAATGAAAAAAGGCTAGTTGTGAAGGGAAGGAGGATAGATCTCATTACAGAACGCTGCAAGTTCTCGCTCGCCCGTATTGATGAACGAATTGGAGATCCAAAACAGTATTTAACTTGGTCTAAAAATTCCCAGCCAATCGAACCGTTTTGGCGAGGTATGTTGGACGCAAATCCGCAACATAGTGAGACAATTTTGTTTCTATGGAACTTTAGAGTTGTCCAAGAATTTGTGAAGTTTGCTGTTGGCAACGACCCTGCAACTGCAGCTGAGGATTCAATTCAAACGTTATACAATACGTTGATGTGCCTTTGCTCAAGCCACGAACAAATCTTAGAAGATTATGCTAAAGCACGAATGTGGCTTTCTATTTTGGCTGGACAACCAATGGGTCCTCAGGATGAAGATGCTTGTGGCTCATTGATGTCCAAGATTATGGGCACCATTCAGGATACCCCACAACTAACAGAAATAAGTGGAACTCCAGAATACGAAGTGTTCAAACGAATCTCCCACAGCAATATTTGCCGTGTGTTTCAAGA
Source organism: Astrothelium macrocarpum (assembly GCA_021030915.1). Classification (NCBI taxonomy): domain Eukaryota; kingdom Fungi; phylum Ascomycota; class Dothideomycetes; order Trypetheliales; family Trypetheliaceae; genus Astrothelium; species Astrothelium macrocarpum. Next base: position 3,387 of record JAGEMR010000149.1, on the reverse strand, counting down.
CCGTATTGACAGGCTCAGTTACAAGACGGTTTTTAGGACGGCCTCTGGGACACTGGGACTCGGTCCGCAATCACTCCAAGAAGGTGACGAGATTATGTTATTTGCAGGAGCAAGGGTGCCTATGCTGGTGCGGAGCTTAGGGGAGGAATACAAACTTGTCGGACACGGTCATGTGGAAGGCCTTCGAAGAAATGAGCTTGATAATTCTGTATTCCGCGAGATAACACTTGCCTGACCTTTCCAGTATCCGTATGGACTAACGTAGTAACGACCTCAGCTTCACAACCATAACTGATACCACAAAGCTTACACGACGACATCTCTAGAGCACTTTCGAGGCCTGCATTCTTTATTATCGTAGATCGTCAGGTCGAAGGGGTTTTCCATCTGCTGGTTTGTACAGCAAAATGATGCGGAGTGGTACATAGCTGGGCATTGCGCGCCTTGGATAGCATGGGTCGTCTGTACCAATTTCTTTGACATCACAAATTGGAATAACGCAAATCTCTCCTGGAAAGCACGTATTAGAAGAGATCCGGAAACAATCAATACAATAGCGTTTCTCAGGTTGTCAACATGAATCCAGCTCTATCCCAGCATCATGACCATTACAGGAGGAAGGAAAGGCCTTCTATTTGAGCGTGTACAGATAAATACCATAAAGTGCCTCGTCAGAATTCGGACTTTGGAATAGACCGCCTGGCTCAATAAAAGTGTTCATAAACCAGTTACTGATCTGTGGCGCGTGGTTGGCAGTATCGAATCAGACATCCATGAAGCAGCTTCTACAGCGGTCATCGCTAGCAAAGCGGAAACTGCATAGAGAATTTCCATAGCTACGAAAAGCTTGGGTTTATGGTACAGTTAATCTCTTTCTCGACTCTCCTCACATTGTCCCTCAATTCAACGACCCGGCTCGCAGCTCGGTCTACTCAACGTCACTCAGGTGCGTCGTTCATGAGAGAACAACGAAGGGAGTGGGTGCCGACGGCCGAGCTGAGCCTTCTCAGTGGTGTGATTCGCTCACACTGGGAATTGAGTTTCGTTCTTCCAGGACTATGCGAAGCCCCACGCGCTTATGGAAAATAAGCTCACGGGTAGATTCCGCTAGCCGATATTTCTTAGTTTCCCGATCTGCCGTAGCTGCAGACGGAAGATCGCCACCAAGATTCACGACGGAGCGCCATAACGCATAGTGGTTCAAAACAGTTCATAATTTCGCCGAAAATGTTCCGCATACACAAATTCCCATCAAATTGATATAATGATGAGAATTTATCAAAATAAATCCGCCATTTTAATTGTTATTATTTAATTCAGAAAATATAAAATTATTATATATAAAAATTTGGTATTTTATTAATTATTTTATTCAACGTATTTATAATATTTTATATTTCATTTTTTATTATTTTTTGAATATTTTTATTATGAAATAATTAATTATTATAAAATTAAATTAATAAATAAAAAAATATTGAAATGATTATAATAATAAAAAGAATTAAATTTATTATTAATCAATATAACGTACAACACAATTGAGTTGGCCACCCAATTGGATTGGCCACTTTTCCGCATTCTCATACGAAAAATTTAAATAATTCAATCATAACAATATAAATTTTTTTATATTATTCAGAATTCTTTTCCTCAGATATATCTTTAATTATAATGTAAATATGTGTATTATATCCAGATTTATTATAATTATTATATTATCATTTATTTATTTTTAATATTCTCATATAATTATCATTTTTATCTATTTTTTATTATATTATTTATTTAAATTCTTTTTGAATTTATAAATTTTATCCATTTTATATAAAAAGAGATTCTTTTTTTAATAGACGGATTTTTTTAATTTTCTGATATCGGTTAAATTTTTGATTTATTATACAAAATATTTGATTCTTTTCTTTTAAAATGACAAATTGATATATTATTATAATTGTATTATATAAAAATTGATTAATAATAGATAAAAATTCAAATAAAAAATTATTCTGATATTATACGATTCGATTTTTAATATATTCATTTTAAAATTACGTTTTAATAGAATTATATAATATTTTTAATTTTTAAAAAAGAAAAAATTCAGATAAATTTTCAAAAAATATAAATATATATAATTTTATATCTAATTATAAAATTATATATTTTAAATCGTATAATACAAATTCTATTTTTCGAAAATTTCTTTAAATATTTGATTTTATTATAATAATTTAAAAAATTTTATAAAATATTGAAAAAAAATTCTTTTTTAAAATATAAATAATATACGTTTATATAAAATTATTAATTATTTAATTATATATATATTTTAATATACGAAAATAATTTATATCAAATGATTATAATTTATATAATGAATGAAAAAATATATAAAAAATAATAATATTATTCTTTTAATAGAATAATTCAAAATTAATTAAATAATGATTTTCATATTTATTAAAAATAAAAAAATAATATATATCCATTATACGATTTATAATATATTAATTAAAATATTGAATTTAATCTAAATTTTATTTATTTATTATTCAATCATTATCTGATATAATAATTATTTAATTATATGATAATAAATTATTTTAATATCAAAATAAAAAATAATTTTTATTTATAATAATAATATATGATAAAATAATATAATTTAATATATTTATATTTTAAATTATTATCATTTATTTTCGATTATTTTATTAAATCATATAAGATTTTTCATATTTTTTAATATTAATAATAATCATTTTTGATAAAATTTGATCTATCAAAAATCTTATTTCATTAAAATTATAAATATCTTCCTTTTGAATATCAAATTGATTAATTATATATCATATGAGATTAAATCATTCGCGAAATTTATTAGAATTTTTATATTAAATTTTTTAATAATTAATTTTATAATTAAAATATATATATAATTCAGATTATTATTATACAAAATTAAAAATCCAATTCTTATTTATATATAATATATTATAATTATATAATAATTAATTCATTATATTTTTAATATCATTATATCGGAAAAAAAATAATCATGAATTTAGATCAAATATATATTATACGAATATCTATTTTTCTAATTTAATAAATTTTTAATAAAAATATTGAATATCGCGTTATGAAAATTTTTTATATTTTCAATTTTGAAATATCATATAAAAAATTTTATAAATAATTATTATACATTGAATATTTAATTTAGAATTCTTTTAAAACGTCTGAAATATAAAAATAAAATCTTTTTTTTTTCAGATTTGAATCATAATAGAATATGAAAAAAAAGTGGATTTAAATTGAATTATACGAAAATGCGGAAAAGTGGCCAATCCAATTGGGTGGCCAACTCAATTGTGTTGTACG
>JAGEMR010000148.1:0-67338 GCA_021030915.1 Astrothelium macrocarpum | reverse complement strand
TATTATTTTAATTTAAAATAATAAAAACTAAATTAAATAAAATATAAAAATATTTTCAGATTAAATATAATAAAATATATTATAAAAATTAAAAGTTTTAATATAAATATAAAAAAATATTAAAAAGAATAATTAATAAATATTAATCAAAAATAAAAAAATCAATATTTTTTAAAAAAAAAGGATTTTAATTAAAAAAAAATATATATATATATATTTATTTATTAAAAATTTTAAAAATAAATTATTAATAAAAAAATTGAAATCAATTAAAATCGGATTATTTTTAATATAAAAATAAAAAAAATCAATAAATTTTAAATTAAAATTATTATTAGATATTAAAATTTATTCAATATTTTATATATTTTTATTCCAATCAATAAATATGATAATATTATATCAAAAAATATTTTATTTTAAATTAAAAAAAAAAAAAAAAATTAAAATCAAAAAAATTATAAATCATTATGATCATAAATATTTAATAAAATGAAAAGAATATTTATATATAAAAAATATATAAAAAATTATAATAATATTAAAAAAATATCAGAAAAAAATAATATTAAAATATTTTTAAAAATAATGATTCATTTAATAATGTATTATTTATTTAAATCAGAAAATTCTAAATTAATAAAAAAAAATTTATAATAATATTTATCGTAAAATAATTCTTTTTAATTTCTTTTTATAATAAATCAAATTTATATTCAATTTTCATTTTTATATATTTTTTAATCTGATAAAGAATTTTTTTATTTTATAATAAATGAATTAATATTTATATCAATTTTTTTTCATTATTTTCAATACGTTTTCAATATTTTTCATAAATTTTATTCAATAATAATCAGAATAAATTGATATATTTATAATTATTTTTTATATATTCAGAATATTTTAAATAAAAATCCATTATAATATAAATCAATTTTTAAAATAAATAATAATTATAAAAAATAAAAATAGAAAAATTAAAATATATAATTTTTGAAATAAAATAATAATAATCGAAAAAAAAATAAAATAATATTTTTATCAAAAATAATAAAATTCCGCGAATTTATAATATATAAAAATATATAATTAAAAAAAAAGAATAATATTATGATATTATAATAATATAAATATATAATAATCAATTATTATGATTATTATATATAATTTGTCTGAAAATTTACGAATTCATTAAAAAAATCGTAAATATCATTTTTTTTTAATGAAATTTATTTCAATAATCATGAGAATTATCATGATATTAATGAATAATTTAGATATATAAAAATCCGACGAAATCAATTATAATTTCATCATATTCAAAATCAATTTTTAAATTAATTTTTAATAATATTTTTAATAAATTTTTAAATTATCAAATTATATTATTTTTTATTAAATTCCAATCCTTTACCGATTCATTTCAGAAGCCACCTTGATCTTAAGTAGACTTGACCTCAAGGATACCTAGGATCATAACAATATCGAAAAATATATTCAATTTTAATTTATTCAATCAAATAATCATGAATGGATTATTATAATTCAGAATATTTATATTATTAAATATATAATTCTATCATTTATGATTTATAAAGAATGTATTCATATTTTTATTTGATATGAAAAGATAGATATATTTTCTATTTGGAAATTTTCAATTTCTGAAAATAATTAAATTAATAATATATTTGATTTAGAATGATTAAAATATTTTAATATATATATAAAAACGCGTTAAATTAGAAAATATTAATTATTTATTTTGAATGATTATAAAAATCATTTCAATCAGAATTTTAAAAATTTTTATTTCGAAAATAAAATTTTTATATTTTATATATTATTTTATTTTTTATATATTTTTTAATTTTTGGATATAATCTATTTTATATCTTTAAAATTAAAATATTTTTAAAATATACAGAATTTAATATGTTGATATATCTTTTATATTAATAAAGAAGATTTCTTTTTAATTTTTAAAAATATATTTTTTGATATATTTATAAAAAAAAATTATCGAAAAATTTTTAAAATATCAGAATTAATTCCAATTAATATATAAAAAATATTGGATCGTTTGAATATATGATTATATATATTATTAAAATTTCTTTCATTAAAAATAATATGATAATCAAAAATTCTAAATAATATTCACGAATTTAGATCATAATATAAATTTATAAATAATTCTTTTATTCGATTATTTTTAAAAATTAAAAACGGATTTTTATAATTTATAAAAAATACCGAATTAATATTATATTAAAATATATTTCAAATTTTTCGTATTATAGAATTTGAAAAATAATTAAAAATAATAATTAAACGAAAAAAATGTAAAAAAAAAACGAATTCAATATAATAATATAATAAAATATAATATAAAAATAATATAAATTATTATAAATACGTCTAAAATATTATAATCATTTAAAAAGATTTGAAATAATAATAATTAAAAAAAAATTTAATCAATTTTATGATATTATAAAAATTATAAAAAGATAAAATATAATATACACATTTATCAAAAAAATATTAAAAAATCTTCAGAATCTGATACAAATTTAGAATCTGTAAATTGGGATTTGGATAATAATAAAAATAATGACTGAAAAATATGAAATGATGGTGTTAAGAAAAAGCGGCCGCTTCGCTGGTATGGCCGCTTCGCTGATCCAATACGTTATAATTAAATTAGAATAAAAAATTTTATATCAAAATTAAAATTTAAACTTTGATTTATATGAAAATAAATTTTTATTAAATTAATTATTAAATTGGTGGAGATAAATGAAGTTAAAAAATAGCTATTTTGGTGTAAAATAGGTGTGCACAGTGCGGGACCGTGCACAGAGCAGGGAAATCTCCTAATAGCCCCAGGAATACAGTCCAGAAGTCTTAAGTTTTTTTTTTTTTTTTTTTTTTATGTGGATGTTCATACATGCATACGCCAATGTAGCAGATAATATTATCCATGATTTAGCTGAAAATTAGGCAGACTGTCTGGCCCGTCTGGCTCGGTCGGGTTAGGGCTGTTTTAATACCAAATACACTTCATTGTTCAGATGCACAATTCATTCATTAAATGTGTTTATCCATGCTTCGGGCCAGAAATCTCACCAGTCAGCTTTTCGGTACGATTGCCCATTTGCATTGCAACAACAACAATGTGAACGACAGTCACGCATTAAGACGAAAGCAGCACCACATTTCGTCAGAAGAAATCTCGTATCCTATGCAAAGTACTAACCAAATGCTGTGAGGCACAGTTGCAGCTGTAGTTACCCTGCACGCGCATAAAAATGACAATATGGAGAAGCCAACAACGACAATTTAGACCTTGGCGCTGCCACTGGTGTGATCCGCCCTCTCTACCTCAGCCTGTTGGGTAATCGATTTCATCGAGAAAGATCGAAGATAACGGACACTAAGACATGGTTCCTATAGGATATGTGCGTCTCAGAATGTCTGCAAAAGGCTGCAATCGGCACACGCGGATAGGCGCAGTCATCGTACGATGCGAACCATTCGGCTGATAAGCCCTGCGAGCTCTTTTCTTCCAGCGTTAGTACAAGTTTCTTCTTGCAAAACTGGCTGGGAGGGCTCTCTACCAACAAAGGGCAGGAATTGACCCAGCAATACTTAATATGCATTTGCCTAGGTGCGGCTGGAAATGACGATAAGTCACACGCGGCCTGTGTCTATCATTCGCTTTATGTGTGCCTACACCGAGTATCATCTCCGATGTCCATCACAACTACTGGATATCGGGATTCCAAAAACGACCAAACCTGTCTTTTACTACACTGAAAGTACTTTCTTCAGCATGCTAAAAGTTCAGAACAAGCTTATATATCCCTCGTTCGCCATGTTTTGAGACCCAACCCATCCTCTAGCGCCAAAGCCAAGTTTTGAAATACACGAGCTAAGTTGTACTCTATACTTCCTTGTTTATCTTTCGGCCTTGCGTCTGTAAGATCAAGCTTGTTAAATCCTCCGGTCCATCAAATCCATCTTAGTTCCTGGTTGCCCGCAATGCATGGACAAGGGACTCCTTCAAATCTACATGCCAACCATCAGAGCAGCATCGTCGGAAATACTATAGCTGTTACAATACTCACGGTGGCTGTTGTTGTTCTACGTTTAATCACTAGAGTACGTGTGGTTCGTAGGGTTGGGTGGGATGATTATACTATTATCGCTGCTGCCCTTGGCCAGGTCACTGGTATGGCGCTTGTTCTACTCAAAGTCCATTATGGTTTTGGTCATCATAGGAAATCTCTCCACAGGTCGACATATATTGAATTCGAAAAATATTCTTACGCGAATTGGATTCAACTCTTTCAGACCCTAATGTTTAATAAATTATCCATTTGTTTCTTTTTACTCCATATATCTGTGGGACGCAAATATGTTCGACCCATTAAAGGAGCGATTGTTTTTCTGATTGTTAGCAATGTCATTCTAACCTTTCTTTGGATCTTTCAATGTCGGCCAATTGCAGGGGCTTGGGATAAACGGCTACGTCCAAAGTGTTTGACCGGTGCCCAATTACAACGGGTCATCATCTCTCAGGCACTCATCTCCATTATTTCAGACGTTCTGCTCGCACTATTTCCAATCGTTCTGCTATGGCATGTGAAAATTTCAGCTCGGCTCAAAGCTGGCTTATGTTCCTTAATGGCACTAGGTCTCATGTGAGAACTTCTCTTTCCTTTCGCATCCTCTTGTATCTGTTAACACCGATCTACAGTACTGCCGGTCTTTGTATTGTCCGCACAGTACTCAATTGGCAGACTTATAACTTCGATCCCACCTGGGAAGGGGTCCTAAACTACTGCTTCCGGGCTTGGGAGGTGTGTATGGGCATCATTGCGGCCTGTATCCCTGCCATATGGCCTGGATATCGTGTCGTTAGCACATCCATCTCCAACCACTACTCGCTACGTTACAGGTCCTCGTCCTCCCACTATCAGAGGTCTAAATACAAAGGTGGCTTTATGGGCCACACCAAATCCGGGACGGAAGCAAAATTCGACGATCTGGAAGAGAAAACACATTTGGCGAAGGACATTGCCCATCCGAATCCGACAGCGCCGAATTATCCGGCGATTCAAGGCGGAGCCAATGTGGTGAGCGTGCAGGCGGGTCGCGCAGTCAACGCGGAGGCAGAAGACGAGGAATATCCAGCGACAGGAAAGGGAGGCGCTGAGATGATGGATGGATGTATTAAAAAGACGACGTGGTTTGGTACGGGTAGTGAAGCGGAAAGTCGGAATGGAAGCCTTGAGAACCGCGATTTAGACAGAGGGGACACTGGACAGGCTTTTGCGTAAGAGCCTCTGTTTGAAGGGATCCTCTTCAATAATTATTCCCAATATTGGAGTCGGACATAATTGGGGATAATCGGTAATACCTGTAGCGTTGACCTTAGGAAAGTGACTAGACCAGTTATTTAGAGTATGAAACAAAATACTGTGCAGTAGAATGCTACTCTAGAGAGGAAAGTGCTGTGTAAATCAATCACTACCCACTGAAAAACTAATGATCCCTAGGATCAAAGAGCGATTAACGCTTTTCGTGCGATGGCGACACGTGGAATGACTATATCTCTTTTGCAGTTTGCAAAAACTGTTGTTGCAACTTCGGAACACGCGTGTCCGCCCCGCCCCTGTCTGCTCCGCTGCAATCATCTATTCTCGCTCAAGAAGTGGTCCCCGATTTTTCTTAGTTTAAACCTGATATGGCAGCATTAAAATTCGTGAACTCGGTATTTTGTCGCTGAAATTCTGACGCTGAACATGGCTGATTGACTACACAAGGTTTGGCAATCTTTCAGGGCCAACTCGGGGCTAGAGCCAAGGTAAAGGGGTTACAATGGCATTCTGGAAGCCTAGACGCGATGCTGATACCTCTTTCTAATCATAGGCTGCTTGATGGAGTAAGATACTTTACAGCATTTTATCCTCATTTTCGTGCTGCTGATCGCCTCTGTTCTAGCTCCGGGTAACCGCTGCGCGGCCAGGTACAGTCAACTTCGAATTAGACATCCAAAAAGAGCACACAGTACTGCGAACCTACCAAGTCGCTTTGTAACCATTGTATGCTGACGATAGTTCTAGAATAGACTCAAAATTCTCCATGGTGGCACCATCGCCAGCATGGGTAAGACTCGTTAATCGATTGTGCAACGACGCCAACTTAACCTGTATACACAGTCGATTTGGGTGGCTCTCTCGCTGTAGCATCTAAGGGTCTGTTTTCGACCGGCGTTTCAACTGACTTGAGCGGTAAGATGAACAAAGCCTAAGTCCTACGCGATGGCTATTGATGTGGCACGAAGTGACCTTCTTGAACTCTGGCGGCGTCATAGGCGATACGCTTCGAGCTGTAAGTTTGCGTTGGTCGTTTTGTTTCAGACATGCTCATTTGTTGTACATTTAGGAGGTTACTTGTGATAAATGTACGAGATTCCTCTGTTCCCCCTTTAACTTTTGCTGAAACCACTGAACAGTTGGCAAAACGCTTGCCTACACATCGATACGCTTTACTAATAGTAAAAATGAACTCGTTGCAAGGGGGAGTCACACAAAGTTCGTCAACAGTCTCTCCGTCAGAGCATTGCTTTAACATCTGGCTAATTCTATATACCCACCACGCAGATACGTCGCAGCAGCTTGGAAGGACCCCAACAACATGGTTGAGGTGTTCTCGCCAAAGCCAGAGAAGACATCTAGTTGATATCATAGACCATTTAAACTCATAGAACTGCATTATCAAGGCCCTTGCCTAGTATTCTATCTCGCTACATCGTATCGGATGCCACAAACGAATACTCACATGTACAAACTCGCCGTTGCACAAATATCCCGCTTGATCATCTCCTGACACGTTTGCATCTTCGTAAAGAGCGTCGGATCGCCAATGATCCGCGCCGCATTCTTCACCTCCCGACACGTCTCATCCAGCCGCGTAATCACGCGCACAATCGTGCCTTCCAGCACGTCTGTCAGATCCGTAATGCGATTGAAGCTCATGCCGCGCGCCCACTCGTATACCACTTCCACTAACCCGAAGCGCGGCCTGCTTACGAAGTCGTTAGAGTCGTCGGCGCTGAGGATCACTTGGTGAAGTGTTTGGTAGTGATTGACTTTCTCCGAGATCTCAATGATGGTGTCGCGACCGCGTTCTAGCGCTGGAGTCATGGTCGGCTCGTTATCGGTTTTCTCTTGGAAGACGAAAGATGAGAGTAAGGCGACGATCTCTTCGGGTTCGTAGTCTGCGAGTACGTTCTCTAGGATGAGCTCAGTGAGCACAAGCTCATCCGCAGAGTGGATTTCGCAGGCAACTTTGCCTTTTAGTTCGACACGTGAGTTTGGATCGACGAAGCCGAGGTCTTTAAGAACGGCAATCCGCTGCTCGTAGTCTGGAAGGAGTTGGAGATTCTGATCGCTCATGAGCTGCCGTAACTGTGCGATATTTTCCTTGATAAGCCATTCGTCATGGCGCATTGCAAAGTGCTTCTCGAGTTGCGGGCACAAGACAGCTCCTCGCTCTTGTGCAATGTTGGCGCTCTTCTTGCGTGCATCAAGAATGTTACGGACGTTCATGTCCTTGACCCGGTACCAGTCTACTTCCTTCCAAGAAGATGACGTCCACGACGAACAGATCGCTGAAAGCTCTCTGCGTGCACTGGTGAGTGCATCTTGACTGTAATTTAAGACACCGTGAGTATCCAGCTTTGTTACCGTCTGCGTCACACATTCTATATCGCTGAGCGATACAGTCTCTGCTCTTAGTGTCATATCTTGAGGTTCGCTGACGAGCGGAGTAAATCGCCTCCTGAATCGGTCGAGATATGGTAGGAGATCGGCATCATGTCGTTTCGGGATGCTGTTCTTTCTACTGATCTCAATGACTTGGATTCGAGGGGCTGGACCAGCAAATATCCCCTCCCTTGTTAAAACACCAGCCATGCGTATTCCGTCCTGTATATTAAATTTAGTGACAATTACCGGAAGCAATCACCAAGTCAATTACCTTCTTGTAGACAATCAGCCACTTCGGAGAAAATGTCTTTTTTCCGACAGGCGACGAAAGTACAGCAACGTGAAGCTCACTTGTCAGATTCATGTAATCCATGCTTGCTTGATGACAAATCTCGAGATCTTTGTCACAAATATCACACGGCTCACGCTTGACCTTAGCTAAATCAGCCTCAGATAGCTTGACAGCTTTCTCGTGCTCTGGCAAAAGAGCCTGTGTCGCATTTTCACTGAAGCTGCGCTTAATCATCTCTTCAATCTTGAGCGCTTCTACTCGCAAGAGGTTAAGGATCATGTTGTAGGTCAGGCGGAATTGCGAGCGTAGCTTCGTCGGATCTCCTAGGATCATTTGCCTCAATCTACCCACTGGCGGAGCTTCATCAGCACCAGGCGTAACAATAATGACTGATCCAACGGGATCAAGACCCCGTCGGCCTGCACGGCCAGCCATCTGAGTGTATTCTCCCGGCAGTAGGTCCCGAAAAGATCGTCCATCATGCTTGCGATAGCCAGAGAAGGCGACAGTCCTTGTGGGAAGATTAAGTCCCATGGCGAACGTTTCCGTGGCAAACAATACCTTGACCAAAGTCCTTGCGAATAGAATCTCAACGATTTCTTTCACAATGGGCAAAAGACCACCATGATGTACAGCGATGCCCCTGCTAAGCAATTCTCGAAGTCTTCGAATTTGCGGAAGAACTCGGTCCTCTGGCCTTAATCGCGCTATTGATTTCTCAACAATCATGTGGATTAAACTCTTTTCCGTAGCGGTGCAATAGTCGAGATTTGCGAGCGCATCAGCATTCTCTTCGCACCGCTTTTTGGAGAAAACGAAGATGCAGGCAGGTAATAGGTCCTCCTTGCGAAGATGCTGAACCAAGTGAACCCAGATATTTCGGTCTTGTGCTGCTGTTGTTCTGCCACCTCCTCTGCCGGTTCTGGCGATATTTCCTTGCCCTCTTGGAGCAGGCTGCCCACGACCACGTTGCTGAGGACCTCCTCTCTGGTTGTTTCCCCGGGTGTTTGCTCTTTGGTTCTGTCCACGGCGTACAGCAGACGTACCACCACGTGCGCCTTGATTTTGGTCAGGTGGAGCAGGTGCTTTGATCTTGTCTCTACCAGTGATGATATCATTTGCTTCTTTCCAGCCTTTCTCGATGAATTTCTTGTTTTCATCGACAATCTTATACATAGCTTTGCCGGCCCACAAATAATGCTCCAAGGGTACAGGTCTTTTTGGCGTTGATATGACATAGATGTCTTTCTTTTTCGTTCTTCCAACCCACGATGCGAATTCATAAGTATTTGGCACTGTTGCAGATAAGAGAATCAACGTGACATGCTCCGGTAACATGATTATAACCTCTTCCCATACGACTCCCCGTTCCAAATCATTAACGTAATGAACTTCATCGAAGATGACAAACTCAACATCGCGAACAAGGTCAGCACCCCGGTAAAGCATACTTCGTAGGATCTCTGTAGTCATGATCAAGCAACTTGCTTCAGGCCGTATTTGGACATCGCCTGTGAGAATGCCCACGTCATCAAAGGTATTACGAAAGTCTCGAAATTTCTGGTTGCTGAGAGCTTTGATGGGCGAAGTATATATCGCTTTGGTCATATGCTTGGCTGCGAGAGCAATCGCATACTCAGCAACAACTGTCTTTCCAGCTGATGTATGAGCCGCCACAAAGACCGAATCATTATTTTCGAGATGATAGACGGCCTCTTTTTGGAAGGTATCAAGCTCAAACGGCCATTCTCGAGCCATGTCTGGAACAAGTTCGCGAAAGTTGGTAATATCGCGATTCACATCTACCATGTGCGCCCATTCTCTTCCTTTCCGTGCTACTGCGGACATTGCAAGCTGTCCATGCGGTGCCAAGGCTGGGAATTCCACCGGGAGTAATGAATCGATGTCCTCCTCTTCTTCGGTCTCGCTTTCATCATTCTTTTTGTCAAGCGCACCATTAGCGCTGCTCTCTGGTACTTCATCTTTTTGATCAAGCTCAGCCGGATCTTCTTCTAATACGGCCTGGACGTCTGTCTCATTCTGGGAATTCTTTGAAGCTTTCTTCTGTAGATCAAGACCGCGAGTGAAGCCAGGAGGCACTTCAAGGAGTCCCCCTTCAGTGCTAAAACTTATTATCCTGTCCAGTCCACTGCCCTTTTGAGCACGTTCTTGTTCCTTGGCCTGGATGAGTTGGTCCTCATAGGCGGCAGCAGCTTCGACGCCATCTAGGCCTCCAGGGGCAAATGGAAAGTAGCCAGCAGCGCCGCGAACAAAATCTGCTCGATTGGCTGGCTTGCGTAGAACGGAAGTGGAATTCTTAGCCGTGGCACTGTTGGCCGGAACAGTGATTTCTTTGTAACCAGTAACCCGACCTTCAAGACCTTCTCTCGTGAATCTAATAATCGTTCGGGTTTGCGTTGGCGCAATTTCAAACAAGTCAGTGTACCTCGTGGGAGTATCCCATCTTTGCTGAAGCTCATTCAACCAATGAGCATCGAACGAAGTTGATGGCGATAAGAATTCTTCTTCAAGATGAGCCCTGAGCTGCTCTTTGGTCCTCCGCTTCCGCTTCCAGGGGCGCGGCTCGTCTAGGGCAAAGTCAATCCAATCCGAATCTTTCGATTCTTTAGCTTTGCCAGTAATTTGGAGCTGCTCTATCGCAGCAGCCAAGTCTTCCATCAGATTGCATAAGCACAGTATTCGCGTTCACTTTGCTTACGAGTCGAGTCGATGGCAAATGATGGTAGTGAGCAAGGTTGTTTATTTAGGTAGGTAGTAGTAGGATGCTCCCCGTATCATTTTCGGTTTAGAGTTCTTTAGTGCATATGCCACATGTGCCACATGATCGACAGGGTCCAGACTCGCAGCCGTGGGCCGTTACTGTGACTTGCTTACAGTGAAATGTGGAACAGCACAATTTAGGGACCCTTCATACAAGAGTACAACTTCAAAAATCCAATTTTATTGAACTAAGGCTGCTTGGCTATTATCTAAAGCCTTCCGTCGCCTGCGTAGTTACTTGTACCATCGTACTTGTCGGTGTGATCAAGCATTGCCTTGGGTCAAATATGTACATTTGTTTCGACCACTGGATATCTCAATATACGTAAGATCCCTTAACGCCTGAAATGCCTAGCTATGCTGCTTCACCATAAATCATCCAAGCCTGCCATCGCCTCCATGTCATCCTCAAAATCGTCCCGCGGCGGTGCATTATTATTAGAACAATCTTCAGGTAACGTTGATGTTCTTGCAGAATCTTCTGCCAATAGTGCATCAAGATCGTCTTCCTCATTGATTTGTGAATCAACTCCAGGATGGAGGCTCGCCCGATGGCCATGGCTAGATGCGTCGACTTGATCACGATCTGGTTGGGTCTCCTCAACAACGCCCTCAGGAATAGCGGTGCTGCTTTCTTGACCGATGTCTAGAGCCATGGCTGCTGTGTTGCCCGAATCTTCAGGAGGCTCCGGGGTTCCATCATACACTGGCCGTGGTTTCGATTCATCAATCCATTCCTTACGCTTCATTTGCATTGTTTTCTTATGACCGAGCTTCTCGATTATTGCCAATCCGTCTGCAAATTTTGCTCTTGGGTATAGATCATCGAGCCATAATTGATACGTGTTCAGAAGTCGAGAAACGTCAGAAAACTATATTACCATTAGCAAACAATTGATCCTCGGAATAGCATGTGCAAATCACCTCGTGTCCTTTGCCCCGGAACCTTAAGCGGTCCTTTGTTATTTTTTGCAGTTTTGGTATACCGGCACTAGAAAGAAGGCTGTGATGAATTTAGATGTCAGTTGACGGTTGAAGTAAACGTGCAAGCAACGCTGAGCACATTGATACCGAAATCATACCGTGCTTCGTCCAGTTTTGCTATGGGTTGTCGCCTTTTCATAATCTTTATCTCTTCGTCTATACCTAGTCCCACACCAGTGTCACTATTTCTCCTTCTCGCCTCAGGCTGCTCCTTTGCTACAGAGTCGCTTGCGTCGTTATCTTTGAAAACATCGTCCATAGACACATCATAATTGAACAAATCGTCAAGATCATCCCGCTCAGCAGGTTGCTGCGGTGACTCGCCGAGTAAAGGCATAGCGGGTTTGCGATTGTAGGTTGACGTGACAAGGCGAATTGAAGATGTAAAGATATCTTGAACATCAATAGCAATTCACGCGTTATGAATGCGGCGGACGCGCCGGCGCGTCATTTTTGCCAATGATTTGACCTCTAGAGGCCCCACACCTGCATGTAGGGCTGGAGCTAGCAAAGCTCACTCACTTTGTTGCGAACACGGGCTTCCTACTGTCCGCCTTCTTTCGTCAATAAGCCTGCTTCTGCGCTGTGAGCATTCGCTAATCCCCCTTCGCCCTAGAGACCTGCCTCTACCTATTCATATTTTAGCGAATCTTTACTTGTTTACGCTGAGCCCGACCAGCTCCCTAGCCATCGCAGGAGCAAAAGCCCATCCAAGAAACCCCAGCAGTGCTGATCCTACGAAAGCAGAAAGACCTCAAGTCTCTTAACGACAAATTCCTATATCTGAGAGGAGTCCTTGACGAAAAAGACAGCGTTATGGCAATTAAGGCTCTGCAAGAGGTGGCCCCAATACACCGCATGAAGGAGAAATTCCTTGCTCTGCTCTCGCAGGCAAGGGAGATGAAAAAATCCATAGAAATCGAATGCGAACTTCCAGCAACTGAAATAGTTGACGATGTAAAGGCTTTGAGTGCGGAGTTTGGTGGCGGCGCCCACCAATATTCACTCGTTGAGGCCGTCGCACAAGACATTATGTATGATTGTGTGGTGAGCATACTCTTGTTCGTTGCAAAAATCTTCGTTGACGCCTCGTAGACGACTAGTTCTATTGATGATCCAGCATTTGCTCGCATATGGGATCTTCTTGACATTATTCAAGTCTGCGAAGACACTGGTATGGCCCAAGATTTTATTGTATAGCCATTGGCTAAGTTTCTTATAGGCCAATGTAGTCCAGGTCAGGTGGTATTACTTCTAGAAGATCTATTCGACACACAAACGACTCATGGTTGTCGAACAATTTTCCAATATTTAGAATCGAGACGAACGCGCATAGTTGCAAGAGAATGGGATAAAAAGTTTATGTCTATATTACGATCTTGCAATGAGCTACTGCGAAGGCGTTTGTCACGCGCTGAGGATGCAGTCTTTTGTGGCCGGGTTTTCTTCTTTCTCTTCCAAATGTTTCCCTTGGGGGATAAAAGTTCGGTCAATCTTCGTGGGGAATTCCACACGGCGAACACAACTACGTACCAGGAGTTGAAATCCCAGGACATTGCTATGGCAGACGCGGACCCACCACAGATCGCCGGAGCAAATGTTGAAGACAAGAGTTTGGAGGATAAATCTATTGCCAAATCAGTTGATCAACAGCATGCCATGTCAGAATCGTTGTCTACAAAAGGAGAAACGGCGCCCACGAAATCAGATGGATCAGGCCAAGTCGATGATTCGAAAACCGATTCTCAATCTCGCAAAGGAGTTGTATCAAACGATGAACTCTATCCAATCTTCTGGCGCTTGCAAGAGTATTTTTCGGAGCCACCCAAGCTCTTTGCGGACGACCATTTTAGCCAATTCAAACACGGCCTACAGCTCACCATTGCCAAGTTCAAATCTATCCCAATAGAGATGCAGCAAAATACTGCAGGCGGTGGGCGCGGCTTGAAGAGGAAGAGAGGTGATGATACGGATGCATACAGGGATGTCTACAATCCAAAATATCTGACAGATCGTGAGCTTTTTGATCTCGAGGTAACTGATCTTCTCTACACATTGAATACATTGAATGTACTGACCGTCTATGGTTATCTAGTTGAGCGACGCAGCTTTTCAAAGACATATCCTCGTCCAGGCTTTGATCATGATTGATTTTCTGCTATCATTGACGGAGAAAGGAAAGAAGAAGCTGCTAGATCTTAAGGTGCAAAAAGCTATGATGTTCAGTTTCACACTCAACGATGAAGATGTAAGTCCGTGCCACCGTGGTCTATAGAGTAATCGAATAACGTTTCTCAGACCGAATGGGCTTTGAGTACTAGAAAACTCATCGCCGATTACCTTCAACGGGGTGTAGATGGCAAGTTTTACTATCGAATGGTTGATACAGTACTGTCGCGAGACAAGAACTGGGTGCGCTGGAAAGTGGAAAGCTGTCCACTCATTGTTCGGGATCCCATGTTACCGACGTACTATCACGAAGCAAAAATTGGAGCTGAAAGGGCTTGTGCCAACAAACGGATGCGAACTGTTCCTCTTGGAAGCATAGACCTTTCGTTTCTCTCGGAAGCGGAGATCGCGGGCGGTTTGGAAGGACTGAAACAACCCGATCGGTAAGAGAAGATCCGTTCCAACATCATCGCTTACTCTGATACCTTGTCTTTGCAGATGTGAGGTGCCTACGATTGAATCATTTGTCAAAGGTGTAGAAATGGACAAGCTGGATCTGGAAATGGCATTCACGGAGGACGAAACGAAATCAATCGAGGAAGCTACATTGGGGAAGGTCTGGCGTGCTCTCAGGGTCGCGTCCAAGACAAACTTGGGCAAGATTGACGAGATTGATGATGGTCGAAATCTGCAAGCCTTAGTCAGCGCCGAGGTAGGCGCGAATGGTGCGGGCGAGGATGGTACTCCGCCAGGAACAATAAATGGAAAGGTGGAGATGAGTGTGGCTGACAGTGCGGAGGAGAAAGGCAATAAAGAGCCGCGGCCCGCGTCAAACACAGGATGATGACGGGGGGAGTGGACCAAGTTGGATGGACGAGGTGAAGCGAGCAGTCTGGGTACAAAGACCGGTAGCGAGCATGTAGAAGTGACTTGCCAGCGGCGTTCGCCGCGCCTGGTGAGGCAGCACCGTCGCTCGGGCTGCAGAAAGCAGCTACAGCAAGCTATAGCAATACCCATCCTGTACATTCGCAGGGCAGTTGAGATCGACCCCAATGCACCGCTTCACGGCCGACGAGACTAGCGATCGTCCGGCGAATCGGTCCCGGAGCGGCGCGCCTCAAGATCTGAGATGGGCCAAACCAGGCCAGGTGCCATCATCTTGAACTTGTCAAGACCGCCAATCCCGAATCCTGCGCGTAGCTTGGGGTAAGCTTGGCAGCAAGGATGGGAGGGCAATTAAATCGGGCAGACCCACGGGCCCGGGAGATGCCGTTGGCGTGAAGAGCGAGCAACGCTTGCGTCGAGCCCGCCCAACTCCAGCTAATCGCCTTCCCTCGGGCGTCTGGATCCGACAACGGGCGAAACGGTGGGAGGAGAAAAAAAAAAAGATACGTCGAGGGCAGCGGTGTGCGCTGTCATCCAGAAATCCAGCGCACGCTTCAACGGCTCTGCATCCAGGCACAGACACGGCTAGGCGCGCTGCCCAAATGTCGTGCTGGAAGCGACAACCTTACTGCGACGTGCGCGGTTGCCCAGCGCGAGAGCAGTATGTACATACTGTAGGCTGAGGTGACAGGCTCGGCCGAGCAGCACCTCGTTTGCGCTGTCTGCCATCCTGCATCGAACCGGAATTGCAGTGTCAAGGTGGGCGTGTTACAGCTCCTGGGCGAGCGCCCCTGGTCCCGTCCGCCGCTCTAGCGAACCTAAACCTGGGGGGGCGTTGAAATTTCCACCAGCACCATGACCACGCCCCTCACCCACGATTGTCGAACCCGATCCACGTTCGACGGAAGGCAGGCATCCCGCGGCTATTTGCCCGCCCATCTCATCCTGCCTTGGCTGAGCCCTTTGGTCAGCACTGCGCGAAGATGGGGGAGGGCGCACCGCCGAAACAGCACCTGTCTGGGAAAAGGGACCGTTGTGGCGATTTTTCGATTCTGCTTTCGTTGCGTCACATCTTCCGTCCCCCTCTGCTGGGCCTTCTTTGGGATCGATGTGGCGTCGCACTAACCGCTTGACAGAAGCAGAGCCAAGTTGGTCTGCTTTTGTATCGCGCCCGCTTCGCGCTGACCTCTTGCCCTTCCAACCCGGCCGGGGATCACCAGACAGCCTCAGGGACATGTCCAAGCCCGGGTAATATGAGGCTTCCGCGGGCGATCAGAGACGGGACGATCGCCCCTGCGTCAAGATTTGCAATATCACTTTATCCGGCACATGAACGCCACCACTTGCTGTTCGTCGATCTGGAAGGTTCATAGAAGCTTGTTCAAGGACGAGTCCTGCAGCGTCCCAAAACCTGACTACGCGCACCTTAAAAAAAAATCGCTCGTACCTATCTATGTACAGAGAATGAACATGGCGGATTAGTTGCCCAGTTGGGATCGGAGCGGCCCGAGAGTCAGGACAGCTTCCTCCCAAGCGATTTTGCTCCGTATCGATAGGATCTCCGCCGGAAATTTTTACAGTAGTGTCAGCCAGTGGAATTGCAGGTACAAGGAGTTCCGGCGCGCAGGGCGAATTTTTGATCGCGCTAGGTGCAGATGCTGGTCAGCTCGGGCTAGTTTCGTCTGATGCACAAGAGAGATGGCGCCAAGGACACCTTCAAACTCCACATCAACAAGCCCTTGTTCTGACGGTAACGTCCCCGGCTGATTCGCTGTTGGACATGCAAAACCTCGATCCCCCATGCGGCTGCTGATACAAGGCTTGGCTCCGTTTGTGAAAGCCCATTTTTCTCGCAAACGAGATGTAGGCAGAATACACACGTCCTGTACACTAAATCGGCCGGCGGATATGCGCCGTGCTATGACAATTCTAGCCCAGATAGGTTATACGAAATGCACTGCCTAGGCCGTTTCTTGTCTCATGGTTGGGAGCTCCTCTGGTATCAACGACCAAGAGACCCCGCAGCAAGCCCATTCCCCCAACCCTGTCCGTCTACCTGCATATCCCTCGTGCTGAGATGGCCTGGGGCCAACAGTAAGTCGATGTGGCTGACAATGACTGGCATCTGGTCCAGGACCGGCCGTCGAGCTCGGCGTAGAAACGACCAGGCAGTTCGGTGGGCTCGGGAAGCCTGTTATGGCGGAACTGCGTGTGCTTCAATTTCACCTAGTAGCCGGACGCACGTCTGCTCGTGAGTTAAAGTTCGTTCGACTTTTTTTTGTGTACACACCTTTCATTTGCTGCTGGCTGCATGCTGCTGTGATTTTCCCCCCAGACCTAGCATGGCAACCAAGGGGCCGAAATTATCTTTGCGATCCTGACTCGATGTCAAGCTTAATCCTACCGTTCTCTCTTTTTGGGTCATCTCCCATATAGCTGCACCCTTGACTTCACCAAAGCTATTCTTTCCCAAGTACCACCGAGGTAGCTCCACTGTGTTTCCACGTTCAACCCTCCCCAACATTCCTTTTTCTCTTCTCAGTCTGCTCGGATCAGTTCCCAAACATTTCTATAGGGATCTGATACTCGGGTCAGACGAACCCTGCCCTATTGCTCGCTTGCTGCAATTTTCCGTGGAATCTAGCCTGTGTCATTGAGCCTTTTTTCTCCAGCCAGTCGTGCCTATATTCGCAAGGCTTGGACCCGCTGTCGCTAGATTTCTCTAGGACTGCATCCTCACTGTTTTGGGATCATCTCCGGCCAGACTTTCCTTTGCCATTATTGGATCGACATTATTGGGCAGGCGTTCTTCTTACATTGACTTCCCCCCCAAGAGCTAAGACTGTAGTGTTCAGCGGGGTTTGTAACATCACATGCCCTCGGTGATCAACTGCATCTTGGCTCGAACGGGTACTACATCGAGCGACCAATAGGCTACGGCTAAAGCCTGGAGCTTATCTTCTTTCGTTCTTCCTCCATTCGACGTCTCTCGTTCAGAACCGTTACTTTGTTCAACTTTATTTCTGAGGAGCTGGCTTTTTTTTACCTTTCGAGCCTCAAACAAACGACTACCATTCGTGCCCGATCAGGAAATCGGATTTCAGTTTTGACGTCTGAGATTCAAGTGATTGAGCGTCAGACCGAGTTTACTAGACAGGTTTCTTACTGGAAATTGAAAACCAGCATCTTTGTTTAAACATACCAGGCATTCACCTTTTAATTTCGATTGTCTGATTGGAATTGGTTGGTGATTGTATAATCTTTCCTCAGTGGTTACAGGCAAGGTATGTCCTCGCGCATCATCTCCAAAAATCAAATCGTTTTGGGATCCTGGAGAAGCCGAATGAGTCCCTAACAATTCCTAGAGGTCTCACTACCTCTCGAGTAATTCAAGACCGGATCAATTTCGTCATAGACTTCAGCTCCGATGCAAGCGCTCTACGGCAGTAACATAAATCTGCCGTCACCGCCGACGTCTCCTCGGATGTCTGGATTTTCTCCAAACCAATCTGGTGGTGGTTGGCAATCTCATCATCTCAAACCAAGTCATGTCAGCTTCATTCCTAACGGTGACGCCATTCCAACGACGAATGTTGAATCGGCAAACGGGACAAGTCTGGCTGGTGCTCAACCACCACCACTACTTCGTTCTTACAGGAGCTCGCCATTTCTCTTTGACACGGCCACACAATCTGTGAACCATCCCGAAGAGCAGAATGGAGAGTCTGGTCTAATTGGCACTTCTAATTCTAATCCCGAGGCCGCCGAAGCCGCAAGCAACAGCAACCAAAACGGTATCCCAAATATCAAAGGGGCTGCCTCTGCACCCGCAAGCCCAATATCCGGCCGTTCTCACATATCACCAAAGGCTGAAAACTTTGAGGATCAGTCAAATGAGTTTCAAGAGCTTGATTTTGATGTAGAAGATGATGAGGATGGAGAGCAAGTTGGTATCAAGCCTGAGATGACAGCAGCAGAGATACGTGCTCAGAAGCGGAAAATGAAGCGATTCAGGTATGCGATACGGCCTACGAGTTGATTTTTGGATTTCTATTGCAAGACTATCTGATGGGCTAACATTTTGTCAGGCTCACACACAACCAGACGCGCTTTCTGATGAGCGAATTTGCACGACAAGCTCATCCGGATGCGGCGCATCGTGAACGACTGTCAAGAGAGATTCCGGGGCTAAGCCCGCGTCAGGTACAAGTTTGGTTTCAGAATCGGTCAGTAATTGTCATCCAACGTGAAACATTGACATAAGCGAGATCCTCTTACAGCTAACATTGCCGCACTAGGAGGGCGAAATTAAAAAGACTCAATAGTGATGACCGAGAACGGATGATGAGCTCCCGGGCGCTACCTGAAAACTTCGACATGACACAAGCGCTCCATTCCCCTTTTGGCACGGTGAATCCAGCAAACCAAAATGTGGGAACACCGCTGGCTTCTCCAGCTACGTTTGGCCAAAGCTATCCTGGTCAATTCCCCAGTCAGCTTGCAAACGGCGGTGTTTGTCGTCCTCTGACATTGGATACTGGATTTCGCCGAGGCTCTGACACCCACCACATGTCTCCAACTGGTATCAGTCCCGCACTGAGCTCCTTTGCATTCACCCCGCCGCAGTCGGCAACAGATGCAATGTCCCCTGCGTCAACTTCGGCTGCCGAATCATCGCCGTTCAGTTATATGCACACCCCACCAGGTTCTTTCGCAGGAAGCCCAAAGAGGCCCAACCCATTTGCGGGCACATACAACACGAGCCCTGGTTATCCAGGAGGCCCGACGCATCCAAAGATTCCTCGATTGAATATTTATGATCGTATGGGTTCGATAGGCAGATCGCGCGCGGAGTCACTACAGTCTCCTTTGAGGACGAGCATCTCATATAGCACTTTGGCCAATGATACCAATCAACAAGCCAATGAGGATTATTCTACCCCAAGACCGGAGAGCACGGCATCGTTCAACGAAGACGGTTCACGAAATAATATCCTTTCTAATGTTTCGCCAACTCCCTATGGCATTGGGCATTCTTGTAAGTGAAGACTGTATCTGGAAGATTTGATAGAGTCGAGCTGACATTTGTTGCGTTAGATGGTCAAATTCCAGGCTTCCAAGCTACATCTCTACGCAATCGGTCGTTCTCTAGTGGTGCACCGAGACGGATTGAGCTTCCACCATCTTCTTTGTACAGGCCGTCCTTGCAGCGCATTAATTCCACTCCCCAAACAGCCACTTTCCCAAGCTACCAAAGCCAGCCGCTTGCGACGCCTCCAGCTCACGCACATGCGCCCAACATGAGTGCTCCATATAATATTACACAATTTCCCAATTCGTACTTGAGGCATGACGAGTCTCATCAACACCACTATTCACCCGTTACCGCCACGTTTGGAGAGACAAGCTTGAGAACTGCCAGCGAGCATCACAATCATCATGAACCAAACCAAGGCGATTTTCCTCATTTTTAAAAACACGACATTGTTGGATTGCCTTTTCTCTTTGGAAGGACAGGACCCGACGGTAATGTCTTTGATCATGAACATTCGACCGTATACATTTTAAAAGAAAAAATTGTATTGTGCCACGACGATACGACGACGGTGCATGGACAGACAGCGAGCATCCAGAAGGATGCTGCTGTGGGCTGAGAGTGGATTAAAACGCATTTGAAACTATCGACTGTATTTCTATCTGTTTTATTCTTGTCTCTATTGAAGATTTCTTTCCGATCGGGCGTTGCTATCAAATGCACCTTGATTCAGTCTTTTCTGATACTTTTTAACATCCTACGAGCTTTGTCTCAACAGGATGTCGAGCTCTGTGAGCATTACATTACATTTGGTCGGCAGGCACTGATACCCTTGTTGATCGACTAGCACTTGTATTAGCTTAAACCAGCATTCATCCACTCGATGAGCCAGACTCTCAGCACCAGTGACGTAGTGTGAACTTTGTAAATTTTGTAAATTTTGGTGTCTGAGAAATTCTCGTCCGCTATGCCGGCAGGGAAACTAGGTGTAACTGTGTGAATGGGTGAAACGGCGATTGCGCAAGAGATTCCGGGCCCTGAGTGGAAAAATTTTGACTGATCAGCGTCCCTGCATCCGGAGCACGAGGTCGCACGAGGACGCACGAGGAAATTCCATACTCACGGTGCTCTTGGCGACACGACCACTAGAATGGAAAAATTTGCGCCAAAAGTATGGTCCACCAACAAGCGACCAAATGTGGCTTGAGTTGGGCTGTGAGCAGTGGGCGCTACGCATGCGTCGAAGGCTTCTCGAAGGCGACTGGAAGGGCAGCGAAGAATGGCCGCCACTGCCGGCTCCCTAGCACGCTGAGAAACAGGGGCTGGCAAATAACCTTTTCCTTCTTTTCTCTCAGCAGCGGCCAAACATGAAACCAACAACCAATGCCTTCAGGCCGCTGGCAATATTTGGTAGGATCAGCAACGGCTGAAACATGGCAACGGTAAACGTAGGTGGGCATCTTGCTTTTCTTGGTTTGGACTCAGGACGTCTTTGTCTCGCCATGTGGCCGCGCGGACACCCTGCGAGCCAGATAGATACATAGGATTTGGCCGTCTGTCACGTTGTTCCAAACGGGTAAGAGGGTGTTCGTCTCAGCGGCCGAGACGGTCTCTCCCAAGAAACTACCTAAGGTAGACTACCTTACCTTGGCTACGAACGGGCAATGGCGCTGTGTTTGCTGCACCCGTCCGCGGCCCTCTAACAATGCTTGTGTGGTGAGATCAGATAGAGAGGCGCAGACGCTTGGCTGCATGAACCAACGACTACTCGTGCTTAAGATATCGAGCTGCGGTGTGGGATGCTGACTTTGCAGGCGCGAGGGTGCAAAAAAAGACATGTGATGACTCCCTCTGCTACCCCTGAGTTTGCCTCTCCGACTCATAGCGTACAGCAGGTGCGTGATCAAAGGGCACTGTCAGTGGACAGCAAGTCACAGCAAGACACAGACAGCGTGCACTGGCCGTCCAATGTGAAGTGGCCGGCGGGAGAGCGGAGACAACCTTAAGGTCGATTTGGTTGCATTTCGATAGGGGCCACTCGGCGTCATCATCATCATGCATATGGTGGGTGGAAATTAATGTCCGCTAAACTCCCAAAACCCTCTCTCCACCGCCTACTCGAGTGCGAGGGTCGCTTATGTCGCGTTTACGTAGCTATCTCCGGGCCGGCTTGGAAGTAAGGTAGTTTAACTCTGTACATAGATAGGATAACGACGGCACATGTGAGGCTTTGCGGGCGGGATGGGTATCACCGGGGCCGCCTGATGCGAGCAGCCAACACGCCAGCAGCCAGACAGCTGAGCAGGCAGGGACAGCAGGCGGACGGTCAGATAGATGTAGAGGGTAGCCAGGCCAGATGGGAGGGCGGCCAATGTGGGAAGAATTTGGGGGGATTAGGTGCGTGCAGCGGGCAGGGATGTGAAGGGGAGCCAGCCGATTTTATTTTGCCGCAGCCAAAGTCCTGGCCTCACTCAACCTCTCTCCCACAAACCAACATCTCAATTCCCCCATCACTGCACGGGAGTCATCACCATCTCCCTCGAACACGTCCTTCCGGCCATCGGAAGACGCTTGCTCGGACTCGTTCGTGTCCAGCGACCCGCCTGCGAGAGCGTGACGTGTGTAGCGCTTCTACTCCTTTGCTGAGAGTCGTGCGCCGTGTCAGCCTCTGAGCGTTGCTTCGACATTTTCGCTCCACCCTTGCCCGCCCTTCCCCCATTCCCCATCCCACTGCGACTCGACTCGAGCGCCTGCTTCACTCCTCTGCGAGGCCTTCCGTGATACCCGCGTGACTCGTTGGATTTGACATCCCCAGAGTCCTGCACCCCGAAAATCCTGCGCAACCTCCATTCATCCTCCATCCTCCGCCCATCGGACCCATATCCCGCTTCACTGCAGCACATTTTCTAATGACCAGCACCGTCTCGTCCGCCGTGTCCAACTCCATCAACCAAGCCGCCACTCCAGCCATCGCCGCGTCGTCGTCTGCTGGCGGGACCACATCGCCGCTGGTCGACGGACCAGCCCAGTCCTCCACTGCCCGCTCCTATGCCAACGCGACCAAGACCAATCCCTCGCCGCCCTTGATCGCGTCCAGCACTCCAAACCCCCCCGTGGCAGTGGGCGGTACTGGGCACGCACAACATGTCAAGGCCAACTCCATTTCGCCTGTGAACGGGCGGACCTCCATCGAACCCGCTGTGCCAGCAGTGGGCCCGCCACCCGCCATCGCCAACAGCGGCAGCATCGTGAATGGAGCGCCAAACAGCCAGCCTGGAGACCACAGTCGAAAGACGTCGGTGACAATCAGCGCTTCCGGCACAACTGGCCAGTTGCCAAATGGTGGTCCAGTCGGCCCAACAAATACTTCTAGGCCGAACATCAATTTCGGCTTATTGCCAACACAAAATTCCCCCGCACTCGCACACACCCAACCTTTTCACCAGCAAAATTCTAATCTCGGCACTCCCATCGCAAATCCTCGAATCACTTCGCCTGCTCACTCGCCATCCCCGATTCCTCAGCCGCCTGCCAGCGGTGGACGCCCTCCTTCGGGGCTTCAAGGACACGGAAACGGGCTCACTTTTGGCTCGTTGGGCGAAGGCCAAGACAACGCAGTGAGTTTCATCATTAGATAGAATTTAGTGGTCAAATTTCTTTACTAACATCCCATATAGACTCGATCCATATCCATTTCCAGTCAAGGCCCTCACACCCCAGGTCCACAAGCAGCACATCTTCGCCGCGAATCATCACAATCACAACACAGCGATATGAGCAACCGTAACTTCTCCGGTGGGCGTGGCCGTGGCCAATACAATCAAGGTTATGGCCACAACATGGCCGCGTCTCCTGCACAGGGGTTTCGATCAATGTCCGGACAACGTCCACCCAGTATGCCGCCCCAATATCCTGGGCCAGGCATGCCTATGAATCAATTCAATACTCCTCAGCAATACGCAAGACAAGGAAGTCCTGCGCCCATGCCTGTTCAGCCACACATGGGTCGAGGTCATCCTCACATGCCACCAGCACCATATGGTCCATACACGCAACATTTGAATGCTCAACAACAAGTAAAGACGCCCTTTCCTTTGCTACCTGATCAGCAATCCAGCAACGAGTCCGATATTGTTCAGCAACAGAATGCTTTCATTTCTCATCAGGACACGCAACAGTCACAGCAATCTTCTTCTCCTTCTGCAGCAGTTTCAGCAAATTCAGCGTCAACGCCAAAATCTCGGCGACCATCCCAGCAATTTCACAATTCTCGCCACTTTTCTCATTCTCTCGCCTTTTCTTCGCCTAGCTTTTCGCCAGATGACGTACATTACAGCCAATATCTGACATACTTGAATTCCCAGGGTTTCTACGGCATGCCTCCTGCATATGATCCCAACTTTGCAGGCATGTACTCGCCATACAATATGCACCAGCCAATGCCGTTCCCCGGTGCTCCCCCATCCCCTCGACCACCAAATTACCAACCCCAACACAGCGCAGCTCCAGGTTACATGCAGCAAGGGCACTATCAAGGTCAGGGTATGTCTCGATCTAATTCACAGATATCCGAACGTCCCCCGTCTGTCAGCGGTCCACCTCAAACACCTTCATTGACGCCAGCGAGTCAACCGTCCTCGAGTCATACTCCTGCCCCAAGCATCGCTTCTCCTCAACAGTCCTCCAACTTCACTCGAGCAAAGAGCAAAGGCATTGTCATCAAGAATCCAAATGGTGAGGTTGTTGATTTCAAGGACCAAAAAGATCAGAAAGATCAAAAAGATCAAAAAGATCTCAAGGCACCTTCTCCAGCCCCAGTCGTTTCTTCTACGCCTACTCCTCCGCCACCTTCAAGGTCCACTAGTTCTGGTGATACACAGCATGTGAGATCCGAGAGCAAGTCCGTGAAGAATGGAGCAGAGACAAAGACTGCATTCCAAGAGCAAGTCAAACAGAAGATCGAAGCTGAAAAAGAGGCCGAGGCAAAGAAGAAGGAATCCGAAGAACGTGCTGCCAAGGAAAAGGAAGACGCTGCTATAAAAGAGAAAGAAGAAGCCGAGGCAAAGGCCAGATTGGAGAAAGAAGCCAAAGAGAAGGCAGAGGCAGAGGCCGCTGCAAAGCAAAAGGAAGAAGCTGAGGCACAAGCGAAGAAGGAGAGAGAGGAAGCCGAAAAGGCAGCAGAAGCGGAAAAGGCCAAGGAATCAACCTCAAAAGCTGACGCAGACGATGAGTTTGAGCGCATGATTGCTGAAATGGAGGCAAAGGAGAGGGAAGAAGAGGAGAGAGAGAAGCAGTTCAAAGAAAAGAAAGCGCGCGAGGTCGAAGAAGCCAAGAAGCGCGAGGCCGAACAGGCAGAAGAGGCTCTCAAGCGTGCTGAGCGTGAAGCTGAGGAGGCCGAAGAAAAGCGCCAGCGGGAGAAGCCAGCAGAGGAGTCCAATGAGCAAAAAGAAGAGGCCCTAAAACTCTTTGCTTCCCTTAAGAAACCAGCCTTCGGCCCTGGCGCCTCTGCAACGACTTCTGCACAGGAAAGTGGCACTGCAACCCCTGCGTCTGAAAAGGAAGATAGCATTGCTATGCCTCCACCACAGCAATCTGCTGCACCGAAAGCTCCAACTGTGAATAAACCTCGACCTGCAAATCTCAAGCTCGAGACCGCCAAACCTGTGGAGCCTGCACAGCCTACTGCGGGTATGCAGTCTCTAAAGTCTGCTCGCTTCTTGCAACTGCAAAGCGAGACTGTCAATTACCCCGAAGGCTTCAAATCTCCTAATCCTGCTCTCAACCAGGGTGGCAAGCGTCAAGGCAAGCAGTATGACAAGGACTTTCTCATGCAATTCCAGGACGTCTTCAAGGAGAAGCCATCGGTGGATTGGGAGTCAAAGGTCAAGGAAACCCTTGGCAGTGATGGCACAGACTCTGCTCGACCTCAATCAGCACGCACGCCTTCCATGGGCATGAATAGACAACCTTCTAATCGTCCAAGTCTTGGTGGCGTTGCATTCCCTGGCCCTATGGGCGCTTTCAATCAACCCCCAGGAGGCCGTACGCTTCCACCAGGTACAACTTCCGACCAACGCTTCCGTGCTTCCCAGAACATACCTGCCATTAACAACCCACTAGGTCAATTCTCACGACCGGGATCCGGAGTTTTCCCCATGGGTGGTGGTCCTCCAGGTATGACTCGCACCAACTCACTTCAAACTATGGCTCAGGCTTCTGGACCTGGCTCGCCTCGTCCTGGCGGTGGTAGCTCTCGTGGCAGAGGCGGCAGCAGAAGAGAGGGTATTGGTAAAGCACCAAGCAAACGTGAAGAAGAGCAAATGGCCAAGACAATGCCTCTCACCGCTGGACAGGATCTCAAGCCTCTCGAGAACTCTGGCGGGGGCTGGAAAGCAACCAGCATTGGCAAGATTGGTGGTGCACCTCAAACTGATCCTTCTGGACACATGCCACCTGACGTCGTGCAACGAAAGGTGAAGGCTGCACTCAACAAGATGACGCCCGAGAAATTCGACCGAATTGCTGATCAAATTCTGGAGATTTCTGCTCAATCAAAGGATGAAAATGACGGTCGGACACTCCGCCAAGTCATTGCTCTCACTTTTGAAAAGGCTTGTGATGAAGCTCACTGGGCGTCCATGTATGCCAAATTCTGTCACCGCATGCTCACTACCATGTCTACGGATATCAAAGATGATACAGTCAAGGACAAGCATGGCAATCCTGTCACCGGCGGTGCTCTCTTCCGCAAGTACCTCCTTAACCGATGTCAAGAGGAATTTGAGCGGGGTTGGGAAGTCAATCTCCCTGACAAACCCGAGGGCCAAAGTGAAGAGGCCGCTATGCTGTCAGACGAATACTATATTGCAGCTGCAGCCAAGCGCAAGGGTCTTGGTCTGATACAATTCATCGGTGAGCTGTATAAACTCCAGATGTTGACAGGCAGAATCATGCACGAGTGTGTGATGAGGCTGCTCAACTTCCAGGGCATGCCTGACGAAAGTGCAATTGAGAGCTTGGTCAAGCTGCTGCGGACCGTTGGTGCTACCATGGAAGAGCATGATCAGACACGACCATTAGTGGGCACTTACTTTGAGCGAATCGAGACTGTAATGAAGATGGAAGGTCTCCCAAGCCGTATGCACTTTATGCTACTGGTAAGTAACTATACCAACCCCCTTCCCCTTCTCCTCCTAAATAACCAAAACCCCCCCACCCCTCAACTATCTTCCCCGCAAAGGCTAACCAACTCCCCTAGGACACCGTGGACCTCCGCAAAAAACGCTGGAAGTCCAAAGACGACTCCAAGGGTCCCAAAACCATCCAAGAAATCCGCGAAGAAGCGCAGCAAGCCGCGCAACAAGCCGAGTTCGACAAAGCGCGCCAAGCCTCCACGCGCGGGCCCGGCGGCTCCGGCAGCGGCGGGCCCGGCGGCAGCGGCGGACGTCCGGCGTTCGGGCGCGGCGACGCGCGCTCCGCGTCGGGCGCCATGGCGCCGCCCGACGACTACCGCAAGAACACGCTGGGCATGGACGAGCTGCGCAAGCTCAACAACCGCGGCGGCGCGGGCAGCAGTCGCAGCAGCGCCGCCCAGGGCGGGCCCGCGACCTTTGGGCCCTCCACCATGTTCGGCAGCAGCAGGAGTAATAGCGGACGCAAGGGCTTGGGGCCGCAGATGGCTGGGGTTGGGGGGGGTGCGGGAGAGGGGAGTGGGAATACGAGTCGTACGGCGACGCCGCCGACGTCGGGGTTGAAGGAGAAGAGGGAGGAGAGGGGGGAGAGTGTGAATGCTTTCAGGTGAGTAAGACTTTTGCCAGTCCTTGTCTTTTGACAGTTGAATGAAGGGGAAAGATGGCTGACGCGGGGTTTTGCGATAGTGCGCTCGCGGATATGGATCAGGGCGAAGGCGCCGAAGACAACAAAGACGCGCCTCCCTCGGCTGCGAATTCCCCGCCGACGACCAAGTCGAAGCCGCCCGGTAGTAGTAGTGGTGGTGGTGATGACAAGAAGGACGGCAAGCCGACGGACTCGTGAAAGAATATCATATGAGATTTCGTGAGTTTCCGCGCTTGTGGCCTCGTTCGTTCTTCTTGTCAGGACGGATACACTACAAACTTATTTCGATTCGGCTTAATAATAACTACGACTTGCTACTACTCTTTGGGGGGAAAAAAACTACAGCGGCTTAGAGGAAGGCTTTTTTTATCGCTTCACTTCGGACGATGACGATACCCCGAGATGAGGGAGGAGCGTCTTAATTACATCGACCACGCCTGCGTCGAGCTTTACTGCATCTTCGGTTGCCGGCTTCTATCCATATAGACTTTCTCTTTCATTCCGCATTACTTTCGCCTGTATTTGCATTTGCACTGGGAAAGGTTGGGGGGATGCACCTTATTCGGTATGCATTGTGTTAAAAGTTTGACATTCAAACCCTTTTCCTTCCTTTTTTTTCCTTTTTCTTTTTATCTTGTTTCCGGGACTTGCTTCTTTTGCGCTGAAAGACTGGCCTTGGCGCGGAGCAAAACGGGGCTGCATCTTGAAGTTCTTCTCATTCTCCTTCCTTTTTAGTTTTTCCCGAATTGTTCATTCTTTGCTTGATGGGTTTCCGATAGGGGGACCTGACCCGTGCGTACGCGTTGAGGGTCGAGAGAGGTTCTGTTCCAGGGTACCTTTGTTGTCTGTCCCAGGCATCACACACGCACATTTCATCATTGTCTCCACGCCTCGCGATTCGTTATTCGCACGCGCTTTTCCTTTCTCCCTGTACTATCAATCTCACTGGCCCTTTGCTCTGGGATATAGATGGAATCAGTACATAGAGGCTTGTTTGTCTGGCAGCATTCGAGTCTTTGTCTATGATTCTTCTATCACTCCTACGGGTCCTTGGGTTTGTACAATTGCAATAGGGAGAGAGATACGAAGAAGCGTGGAAGATATTGTTCTTTTCCTTATCATTGATTCACTACTTATTACTGCTACTATTACTCTTACTGGTGCTGTTGTGGTGCTTGGTGCAAGCTCCGGAGAGAAGGAGTGGCTGAACCGGTCAGAAATGGAGAGGCCGGCCTTTGTACAAAATTTTAATCCAGATTCTAAAGTTCATGAGTATCCACCTGTGCGTGCCTGTGATATGTCGTCCTTCGCGTATACGAGTAACCGTTTTAAGTCAAAAGACGGTACGGTAAGAACACCTGTTTGGTTCTGAGGATCAATGTAACAATGCTTTTGCTGTTATTGTGGATCCAGCATTCTAGAAGCATGATCATGATAAGTACGGCACCTAAAAGATCTTGATGCTTTTCAACGGATCGCATTCGATCCGCTATTTAAGAGCTTCAAAGGCTGCCCTATTATATTACGCTCATCCGCACATCCCGTGATCGCACGGTAAAGGTCAGATTGCTCCCCTACCTTTTGTTTTGCCTTGTTTTGCGATCCCGATCACCGACCGGGTCCAGAACGCCCCAATGCGCTGGTACCCCATGACCGAACGAGCGTTGGCACTGCAGTTTCATCTCGATCTCCAGCAGCAGTGCGGCGTTGGCAGATACAGTGGGGCAAAAGGATGACATCAATCCTCCAACCTCCCCAGCTAACGCCACCGCATCTCAGATCTGACACTGCGCTATACACGCGGGTGATCGTCTAGATCGACACAGACTGCTTCTGCCTTGGGATATGATGGGTCCAGAACGCCTGTGCAGAGGTGTGCAAGGGCGTATGTGCGCGATGAAAGGTGGTTAGTTGCCCGTTTGCGGGTTGGGATTTTCCCTGATGGGTAGGAGGGGCGGGAGTTTTAGGTAAGGGAGGTTGACAGTGTACAAGAAGGAAGGAGGGGAGCGTGGAGGATGAGATTCTTTATACAGAAACCTGTTTCGTATCACTCAATTCTCGTTTTTGACAGTGACTTCAAACTACTTTTCTCCCTTTACAATCTTTGAGATTACCAAAACTCCACAAACATGTCTGACGAAGAGAACAAGCAGAAACAAGGCATTGGCGGTAGGTTCCAGTCCCCAGCCTTGGCATTTTATGAGTCACAATAACTTCAACTTTCCCTCCACGAGCTTGTCAACGTTCCATCCATGAAGCCAGCCAATCGAGACCCACTCCTTATTGCATTCGCAACCCAAATCATTTGGCTAATCTCTCGGCTTGCTAGGCATCCTGGGCGGCGTCACTGACACCGTTGGCAAAGGCGTCAGCGGCGTGACCAACACCGTGGGCGACACCGTCTCGGGCGTGGGTAAAGGCGCAGGCGACACGCTCAGTGGCGTAACCAAGGGCGTCGGCGACACAACTAAGAGTAAGCCTCTCCACAAACCATCTTCCTTTCACTACGCCATATTCCTAAGAAGAAGGTACGGTATGATTAACCACTTTTCCAACGCAGATGTCGGCGACACAGCCCAAGGCTATACCAAGAAAGGCACAGACGCAGTAGGTATCACGGGCGAAAAGAAGGAAGGTGAGAACCAGTCCCTGGATATGTGAAGGGAAAGTCGTACTAAATTGCGTCTTGGGACAGGCCAGTAGTAGCCGTGTTTCAGTGACGAGGATACATCCGGAGAAGGAGGATGGGAAGAGGAGGAAGAATTGGAACGTGATGGTGAGATTTGATGGGGGGTTTTGGATGAGGTGACAGGCTTGTACGATAAAATGATGTTATGACGATGACTTGTGCGTTTTTCTGTTCCTTTTGCGAAATTGGAGGGGAGGATGAATGATTAAACAAATTTAGTAAGTTTCCAGCGTTATCCAGATTCATGGTGTCAGAACAGCCATTGGTAGTATCAAAATCAAAAAACAATCTTAAGAGATCTTTTGAAAGGATATCTTGCGTTGCTACGAATTAGATGATTATGATGAGAAGTATTTTGCTTCATGTAGTAAGTGAAGAGTTTATTGGGCTTTCTACAAAATGTTCTCACATTGAGTACCCATGCTCTTGTAACTTTGTAAACGCCCACCTGATGCAAACTAGAATTACAGTAGAAACCAGTGACCGAGTAATTCCTCTGGCTACCATTCATGTATTCCCTCCACGCCCGCTGACCTCCAGTCAAATAACGATTGTCCTCATGACCTGGACGTCTTGTCTCAGCGTCCAGCTTTCGCGGCGAGATGTAATTGCTGAGTGGATGACTTACGGCGGAAGGAGAATCTCGCTCCAGCTGCTATGTAGGAATGCGACGCTGGCCTACACATGTCGAGTGTTAGCGCTTCGTTGTTTACGTAGAGGAGAGCATGAATTTGAGGCTTACAGCGAACATGCCGACAGCTGTGAGTACAGCACGATTCTCTGGGTCCGTAGCCTCATTCAACACAGTGCGGAAGTAGCTCTGGTCTGATGGAGTGCGGCGACTAGCTGCTGGATTCGAAAGACCGGCTCGTTTAGGAGGCATGATGTGAGAAGTGCGAACGAAAGGTTCCCGGAGTATTCAAGACGGGGAATGAAGGTTTGAGATTTATGAGAAAGAGCTTGATGAACAAGCTAGAAAGGCTGTAGATTCGGGGGAAAGATCACAGTGCTGGGAAGAAGTACTGTCGATTGATCGAGGGATGTACGATGTTTAACGAACTGCATCTTTTTTTGGGAGCTTTGACCACCAAGAGCAACCTGACCATACAATCACGTGACAAGCAATTTTGATCCATTAAATGAATCTGATAGGGAGCATACTGTCTCTTTGAAGATTTTTTCATTTGACGATCCTCATGAACAGCTACTTGTGCATTGCTCAAAGTCGGAAATTGCTGTCTATTTTCTAAGGTAATCTTCAAGTGCGCATTAACATGAGGTGCGCTTTCAAGATCGATTATTCAGAGCAAGTCAAATCCATTACTTCCTGCGCAAGTCAAAGGACGGACTCAGAGAAGCGCAAAGTCGAAGCATTTGAGACCGTGTGTGCTCGAGATTCAAGGTGCGGTGGGGCGAGACGACTCATCTCTGGAGATATTCTCGCAACTAGACATAAAGAACAGGTTGGTATCTCTAATGATATCGTATGTCTGCCAACGCCAAACCAGTTTTACCACAAAGCCATATCGCGATACTCCTCGTAGCTAATCAAATGCCATGATTGATATATGTACAAACAACAGTAATCTGCTCTAGTGGTTTAAAGCTCTCCGACTCATGTCCCTTTCAGCGGGATTATAGCTGCAAGAAGGTTAGAGGGTATAAGTAGCGAAGGTTGGATCCAAGGGACACACTGAAGCAGTTTCTCGATCAAGTCAACGTGGGTCATGATCATGCGCCGACAACAGTAACGTTTGAGTCCGAGTTCGTTCATCGCAGGTCTATCGACAGTCATGAGGTAAGCAGAGGCAAGTAACGCTTCGGCAGGATGAGGCGTACCCATCTGTTTCAGGGTGATCGGCGGTGAGCTCTAAATATCTCTCATACAAGTCGGCGATGACCTGGGAGAACTATTAGTATATGAACTGCGTCCATAAGGTGGAAGCTAAAGCACCTTTCCGCATGTAAAGCAGCGCACAGGGACGATCATGATGAGAGAGCGTGTGTAGTTTCTGCTCTTCTAAGTCCGAGGTAAGGTAGGCGAAACGAAAGCTGCAAAAGGGGGATTTAAAGATGGAGAAGGTATGAGTATTTATTCAAATGGCGGGGCAATTTTACGCGAACAAGCTTGGACCATACCAAATTTTGGTCCATCCTGAGTGTGCACAACATCGCAAATGCTCTTCGACTTTCGCCGTCATGTCTACCCAGGCCGAAGCTGAGAAGAAGCAGACAAAGAGAAAGAGATCATCCAAGGTCAAGCCATCCGCAGAAGAAACTTCTCCGAAACGGTACAAAGCGGACAGTGTCTCAACACCGCGCGAATCACCCACATCCAATGCCGCCAATGGCTCACTTCAAAAAACTGAAATCCCAAAATCTCACGACGAGTCAAACGCTAACCAGGCCACCCAGCCGGATGAATTGAAGGGGCAAAAAAGGAAGAGAAGGTCGGATACCGAGGGCAAGAAAATCAATGGACACACCGCAGATATCACACACGAGCACGACCAACCGACAAGTCAGACAGGAAATCATTCGCCTGTAAAGACCCAAACCCCAGAATTACATGATAGCCCTCGTGTTACGGCGACTCCAAACAATGGTTTGGATCTACCAGAGCCTCAAAATACTGCATTAGAAAAGTACACTGGTCCTCACAATGGATTGGACACCAAACCTGCCCAACCAGTGGGCATTGCGACGAAGAACAAGAAGCCAAAATCTAAGACGAAGGATAAAACTATCGCTGGAATTACAGAACAGAAACCCTTGTGGAATATGACGGAGCCTCTTGGAGGTCATTTTATCTATCGTGATCCACTTTTCTCTCCCGATGAAAGGCATGTTCCCAATTTCGCTCTTCCAACCTTTTCCTAACCCAGTTAGATATATTATTATCGGCTATCGTCGAGCAGTTCACATCTATAGCGTCTCAACATCCCTGCTGGCCAGAACACTCCCTGTCGACAAGTCCGAAATCACTTCATTCGCTTTGTCGAGTGCTAAAACCGACAATATCTACGTTGCAACTAAGGATGGAGCTGTACTGCTATGGAACTGGGTTACTGGGGATAGACTGGGGCAATGGAAACTATCATACCAAATTGTAGGACTTTGGACAACAGTCGAGCCATCTGCAGACGAGGATACAGTGTTCACTATTAATAGAAGAGAGGGTAATATGAAAGACAGTGTAACTGCTCACAAATTAAGCCATGGACAAGGTACTGAGGAGATTACATCTGTTACACTTCTTGAACCACAGCAATACCTTCAGGGACTCAAGATTCTGTCACGTGGTGAAATTATCATTACCTTCTCACATCAAAGCATCTCCTTGGGCCAGCTCAACACTAAGAAAAAACAGGCTTTTGAACAGAAGACGTACATTTGGCGAGAGTTTGATTGTGCCAACGAGATCAGCTCTTTTGATGCGCGTGTCATATCCCAACGAAAACACAAACCAAAAGACTACGAAGCCTCTACCTACGCCTTTGTTGATGTAGTTGTCGGTACTATGGGCGGCGCAATCTTCATGTACTCTGACCTCCTTAACAAGTTGGTCGCCCAAACTCAGCCAAAAGAGCGTAATCCCACCTCGTCGATCCTTGACCCCATAAGGTATCATTGGCATAGGGAAGCTGTGGGTACTGTCAAATGGTCAAAAGATGGTAAGTGCCTTGCTATGTTCGAATATTTATTTATGGATACTGAACTATCGGAGGGAGCTATTTGATCTCAGGTGGAAAGGAAACCGTGCTTGTCCTTTGGCAACTTGAGACTTCAAAGAAGCAATTTCTTCCCAATCTTACCGCGGATATCGAGAGTCTTGTTGTTTCACCATCCGGCGCAGCGTATGCTGTACGTCTAGTTGATAATTCTTTGATGGTTCTCTCGACAAGCGAACTCAACCCCAAAACGCATGTTGCGGGCATTCAGGCCCAAGCATTCATCCGCGGAGGCCCTCGCCCTCAAGCGCCGCTCACCCTGAGAGTCCTGTACAACGTTTCCAAGGACCCACTGGATTCAATACTGTCCACACCAGCTGCGTTCTCCCCACTAGCTGCAAATGAACTACTTCTTGTCGTGCCCTCGTCTCAGCCTACCAATCTTCCCACTCCACAGCAGCTTTCAGCTTCTTATCTACAAACTTTCAATATTAGCACGTCAAATCACGTATCGCGTCAAGCACTTACACGGAATAATGCCACCAACTTCAATAAAGGTCCCGAGGGGATAAAACTCGAGGACCCAAACGTCAAGTTGATGCGTCTGAGTTGCGATGGCAAATGGCTTGCCACAATTGATGAATGGATACCACCAATGATGGATACCGACTTTCTCGCTGCAAATTTCTGGGCATCACGGGATCAGCAGTTGCGTCGGCGTGAGGTCTACCTTAAGTTCTGGATGTGGAGTGACGAAAAGGACTCTTGGATGCTCGAAACTCGAGTCGACGTACCACATATCTCCTCTGATGGAGCATCAGCCGGCCGCATTGAGGACCTCGCCAGCGACCCAGACAGAGTAGGCTTTGCCACTGTCGGCGAGGATGGTTTCGTGCGAATCTGGACACCAAAAACTATTTTTCCAAATAATCGGGTGATACGCGGGGTTCGCAAGGGTGGTGTCGTAAATTGGTCTTGTCAGTCTTCTACTAGATTGGAAGACCCCCAAAATCGGAGACATATGACATATGATCGTGGTCATCCTTTCACGCTATCCACTATGCGTTTAGCCTACTCACCGGACGGATCAGTCCTTGCAGCATGTCAATCATCACAAGACACACCTGGAGGAAGCCTACTCCAACTTATCGATACCTCATCAGGGGACGTCGCATACACACGCACAATCCCAGCACAAGACCTCGTGCTCGGCCTCGGCTTCCTCGACAAACACATCATCATCCTCTCCGACCAGCTCATCGTCTGGGATCTCGTCGAAGACGCCCTGACCTTCAGCTACGACCTCGACCTCTCCTCCCTCACGACCCCCCAAAAACTGCAACTCTGTCACATTGCAACCAGTCCTTCCGAAGGTACCTTTGCACTCGCCCTCTCCCATGTACGCGTGAAGCCATACCAAAGAGTCAACGGCGTTCTCAACGGCGACATCGCATGTAGTATCCTGGTTTTCAGCCCCACAGACCCCACACCGCAGTTCACGACGAAGATACCCCAGCTCGCCACTGCGCTGATCCCCGGCCCGCAGGCGAGGGGGTATGCGGTCATCGACTCGAGCGCGGAGATCCGCATCTTGAGCTCCAACGCGGCGTTCTCGGTGCCGGTCGTCAAGCCGATTGCTGCGGCCAACGAGTCGCTGGCGGAGTTGCAGGATGAAGTTGAGCAGCGGACGGGTGATCCGTTGCGGCGACTGCTTGGGGACGAGGAGAGTAAGCTTGGCGGGGAAGTGGTGCCTGTTGTGTCTCGTGCTGCGATGATGGATGTCGATGTGGATGAGGCAGAGAGACATGATCCAGTCGTAAGATCGGAAAAGCTGGCGGAGATCTTGGACACTGGGGGCCCGTCGTCTAGCTTGCCGCCGGTGCAGGATATGTTCAATGCTGTCGTAAGGTTGTTTGCACAAAAGCCGAGAACAGCACAAGAAACACGTTTATCTCAGTAGATACATAGGTCCGATTTCTCACGATGTACATATTCTAAAGTCAATTTTGCCTTTTGTGCGGCCTAATTAGCACCCGTCAGCTCACATAATCTTTAGACGTACCCTTCAGAGTAGTCTTTTCAGACCTTATCGGAACAAGAGATATTGGAAGACCCGAGGGATGAACTTGCTATATAGACATGAACAGGGGCTCTTAAATAAATTAAGAGTTATCAATGTTATGATCTCATTGAGGGCATCCTTAAGCTATTAACGTTATATTCTCCGGGTGTAAGAGGTTCTTCCTCGGCAAGCTTCGGGCTAAACAGAGCCAATGATTGCTATAAAGAGTGTGGAATATAGGCCCCTACATTTGATCGCCAATTGGATTTCCTTTTGGTATATGGTCGAGTGTCTCGAACCGCTCAGAGTTGTGTCAAGGGTCCTTGGTATTACATGTACATGGATTATCTTTTTGGCTGTCTGCAACAATTCTCACTATAGCTCGCAATAGCAAGATCGACAGCTAGTGGAGCTTAAACGTAAATTCATCTATACCAATTTGTACATGCAAAACAGGGCCCTAGTCATTACATTCCCAATTCTCCTCGATCCAATCCGTCATGATCGACGTAAAACTCTTCCCATCCATATAACTTTGGGTATCATCCAACGAATAATCCGAACCAAGATACTGCAAAACCAACAAAATCCATGGCTCAACGAACTCATTATACACAAGATCTATAGTCTCCGAATCATGCTCGTCGCTTCCAGGCTCTTTGAGGTTTCTAGTCAACTCGATATTCGCAGCAAAGCAATTCGGTACTTCGAAGAATTGTATCTCTTTGTGTTCCGTATCGTCGCCATCTTTCCCAGCATCATCTACAGTCGTGTAGCCAGGTGATAAATCCGCGTCAAGTTCATTTTCCTTATACGTGGCCTGGCTATCGTCCATCGGCACCTGCTCTCGCGACGCACTATACATGGTATCTGACTTTGTCTCTGGAGTCGTTTCATATGAAGAGACGATATTTGCTGTATGCCGCTCTGGATTGGGTGAAGCTAAATCACTGACTCCGAAAGGAGGACTTCCTTGATTCAATAGAGGAAGGATCTGGCTAGCAATCTCACGTGGCACACCTTCGATCAAACGAAGTCCGCTTGTGAATGGCGATACGAGGTAAGTCGTATCTTTTGTGAACGGTCCCTCGAATATGTCGAATCGTAAAGCACCTGTGTTTACGATTACAACAGCAGACCTGTTGCTTCTGTTTGACACCTGATAGTCGCCAACCTGTTTAGGTATCATTGATTGCTCTAGCCATGTGAAGATCGAGTCCTTGTCTGGATATGGAGCACGATTGATCCAGAAAGTCTGTGGAGCACAGCCATAGCGTTTGTCTAGTTCCAAGGATTTTCGTGCTGAGCTGATGGCGTTGGAGACATTCCGGCCGTGCTCAGTGGGAAACGTAGACGAGTTTGTAGCACTGTGATGATGAAAGGAGAATAGGTTGTTGTCAATGTAACGACGAGAAAACGTATTTTTCGCAGCATTAGCAGCCATCTCTTTTTTGCCACCGCTGTTGACACCGGAAACAGATGCAAAACCAATAGTTTCAAGATAGCGACCACTCTCGAGTCCAAATGCGCGAGCATCGTACTTGACAAAATCTCTGATGTGAGTATGGCCACCAAGGAATTGAATAGGGATGTCCCATTTGACTTTTCGAATTGTCTCAAAAATGAGGTTGAATTCTCGCGAGTCTCTGACAGGGACATGGCCGGCTACCAGAAAAAGATCGACATCTTTATCCCTGATTGCATCTTGAAACCACTGTTCATTGACCGTATCTTCTACGGGTTGGACTACGGTGTTGTTCGCATTGCCAGTGAAGTCAAATAGAAAGCCGAATGCTGTCACGCGAATACCCTGGTTCTTTGTAACAAATTTCCGGTACCGCGGCGCCAACGGCTCCAGCGCATTTCTGTCCGGATTATAGATATCTATGTTGGATGAAATGTAATGCCCTTTGAAGTCTGGTACAGTCTTATGAAACTCATTACCCGCAGCGCTAGCCTTGTAGAGCTCATGATTGCCTGAACATAAGACATCGATATGTTGTTCTTTGAGAATATCGAATGTATATTTTCCTTTCGGTTTCGAAGCATCATAAATGCCATTTCCCTCGACACGATCACCCGTATCAACGACTATGAGATCAGTGCCGTCGGCATCCGCTTTGTCTCGGAGGTGCTGAGCGAAAGAAATGTAATCTCCCCAATCGGCAGAATACTGCGGTCTGCAAATGACATTAGAGAGAAGGGTAAAACAGGCTCTTCGGAGCAAAGGCACAT
This sequence comes from Astrothelium macrocarpum, assembly GCA_021030915.1. Taxonomy (NCBI): domain Eukaryota; kingdom Fungi; phylum Ascomycota; class Dothideomycetes; order Trypetheliales; family Trypetheliaceae; genus Astrothelium; species Astrothelium macrocarpum. The sequence goes on along the minus strand of JAGEMR010000148.1, from coordinate 28,915 downwards.
ACTCTCTGAGATGACCCCCAAGCCAACCGTGAATGTCAGTCGTGTGTAAGAAGTTGAGCTGTCCCCAGGGCAGCTCTCGTAGTGGGCCTGGCAATGGAGCGGGTGCGGAAGGCTGGGACCCTATCACTCGGCTCACCAAACTAGTGACGATTACAAAACATAAAAACGGTAACACAGAGAATGTTCTCATGAAGCGAAGGGAAAGCATTTTAAGCAAGGCGAGAAGATGGTAAACAACACAAGGCAAAGTGAGCAGAAAGCCAAACAAGATGAGGTCACAAGGACCTGCAGCGGGCGCTAATGCACAGTCCCGTGCTAGTTGGCCAGCGCTTGTCGATCATTCTCATCCGTGCTTTTCCATGCCTCTCTCTACCCCTTTCCTCAGCCTCACGATGAAAACAATACAGATGAAATGGGCTCTACTTCTGAACAGAGTCACAACAACTTCTATCAGCCTCTCGATGAATCTCAGAGCCAGATTCGGCTATTCCTTCCTCAATCTATCCGTGGTGACATCCTAAGAGGCAGTGTCTCAGTCGTATCACTCGACGACTCACCATACTATCAAGCACTCTCTTACGAATGGAACCCGCCTATTGTCGATAGAGATAAGGGTTTTCTCTTGCAAGATTCGGCTGGTGTAGATAGCCTACATCTTACACCAAATCTTTCCTCGTTTTTACACCACTTCAGTCAGCATAACGATCCACCATGGCATGTTATACCATTCTGGATCGATTCAATCTGCATTAATCAACATGACTTACGCGAAAAAGAAGGCCAGATACGACTTATGCCTCAAATTTATGGCCGCGCCCTCCGGGCTGTCGTGTGGCTTGGGCCACCATTAGATTGCAGTGACGAGGCCCTTTCCTCGTTACGAGCTTTTAGCAAAGCCTATGTGTCTGCTCTCACACATTGGTGGAAGAATGACAAAAGACTTTTTCGCAAAGAGTTGGTAAAACATGGGGATTCAAATGGTGTAATGACCGCACTACGCCTCCTCCGACGCTCATATTGGTGTCGAGGATGGATAATCCAGGAGCTAATTTTCTCGGAAAGAGCAATGGCCTATTGTGGAACTACTTATTTTAATCTTAGCCTAATGCTTCATACTCTCAGGGAACTAATGCGGTCGGACGTTCACCGACACCCATGGGCTCCACCCCGACGTAAGCTTGGTTTATTTCCGAAATTATCCGTAGTTCCCTCAACATTACAAATGCGCCCCACAGCCGACTTGATTCTGGAAATCCAGGCCTTTCTTGACCAGATTGCAGCGCCTGATGGATTTGCGTCTTTGATCGTTCAGACTTTGCTTCCATCCGCAATAGGCACCATTGACCTGTACTCGTTGCTCACTCACACTCGATCCTGTTGTACAACTGATCCACGGGACCGAATCTACAGCCTCCTTTCGGTAGCACGGCCATACTCATCCGCCGATCTGGGAATCGATTATACGACTCCGTGGCAAGAGGTCTATCGTAAAACCTTAATCTACATAGTTCAAGGTACCAAAAGTCTGAATGTACTGGCCTGCTGTGGTTCACAAACTGAAGGTCTTCCGACATGGGTTCCGGACTGGACTGACCCGATCATGGATCGCGACTTAATCCACAGTTTTGACGAACTTCGGTTTCGGGGTTCGCGTTCTTCGAATGGAGAACTAGTATTGGGAGATGTAGATCTATCTGCAGGAGGTAAAGTCTTGGCGCTCCATCGATTGTCTTTTGATAAGAGCATTCTCAAACTTCCAGCTATTTTCATAGCTTCAATCGAACGAATCTTTCCCCCCACCGAGATTTGCCATCACGACAATGATGTTGTACAGGCGCTCCTTCCTCGACTTGAATTTCTGATTTCTGACTTCAAAAAAGCCTCGTCTTCCACACTTGCTTTGGTATCACTATCCATACTCTGTGAACTGTATTTTTCTCTCTTGCAGGTTTCTGTCATTCCCGTTTCAGACGCTGAATTGAAATATCAAAACGAGTTTCTAGTTGTATTTGGTTTTTGGTGGATGAAAGCTTTGGAACTGATCATAGGTCATCATCCATTTGTACCACTCCCACCTAAGTTAGCTGATCAGCAGCAAGCTTATGAACTCACTAAACAGTTGCTAAACTTGGGGTTTCTGAAGCATCGATCGCTCTTCACAATGACTATACCACAAAATTTGCATCCAGAAAGTTATCTTTGGGCACGGAGGTTGACGCTGGCCAAGAATTTTCTATGCGAATTGTGGTCGCCCACCAAAGGACTTCCAGGGTGGGATGGGAAAGGGAAAATCATGGAAGAAATTTGTCATCTGCCTGGTTCTCAAGCTTTTGGGCAATGTCGCGTCAAGATACAACCAGGTGATAGTGTCTTTGTCATTCCAGGCTGTAGCTTCCCAATGATACTTCGGCGCGCAGAAAAAGACCCAGCATGTTACAAGATCATCGGAGCTGCTTGGGTGGCGGGATCTATAATGAAGGGCGAGGCCTTAGGAAAGCTTCCTGAAACTATGATATCAATCGTATAATGTGCGACGACAATCTTTTTGCCAAGCAAAAATCAGAAGAAGATACTCCGAAATACCTATACGACCGCTTCTATTTTCTTCTTCTCTTCGTAGTTTTATACACTAAAGGTTACGTGTAATTGTTGAACGTATGTTTGTCCGCGCTCCGTTTTTTAACGCAATATGTCGAGAACTAATTTTCGCGGCTCACGGTTTTTCTTATCACAGCCTATTATCAACATCAGGAAATACATCAATCTTTCGACCCTCATGGCAAACTCATCCGCCAGCATTATGGGCGAACGAATCTGGTCAACGACTTCCAGTAGGATATGGCTGCCAGTAAAGGGCTGTATGTAGGGTGTCTTGTTCGGCCTGACTTCTGCCGCTTTACGTTGCCCAAACCCTTTCAACCAGGACCGAAGAATCGACCTTGGTGGTGTGTGAGTCCCGAGATTGGAACCTTCTACCCTGAACAAGTAACTGTGATTCCCGAAATCAAGTGTCTCGTGTTTTCAGAAAAGCTTAGAGAAGCGTCCTTTCATCCACAGTCGATTTCTGGTTTCTCATTCGTAAAAGGTATGTTGGTTTAGAGCAAAGTTGATGTATTATCTAAACTAAACATTAATTGAAAGACTCAGAACACAACTAGTTTTGCTAATTAGTTCACAAAATTTGGAAAGAAAAGAAAAAGACGCAATCCATCTATCGCTCTTTGCCTTCGATGGATTTATCCGTCAAATAGGGACTCTGAACAAGTGGATCGTGACAAACTGAGAAACCAGTAACGAGCGTGCATAGGTTTTAGTCTGTGCCTCCTGCACAGGAACCGTCGAAGTCTCCATTACTATTCGTGGGAGCCCCCGACTTGATCATTGCATCATCAACACACGATCCTGTTTCCGCACCTGCAGGAATCAACCCCGTTGCCGTGAATTGAAATCCCTTGTAATAGCTCTCCTGATCGATGCTCGGATCCTCTGCCAACCAGTCGAAGTTCCAGTGGGTGACTTCTCCACATTGGCCAAGATGGATGAGCAGTTCGGAGCCGTCGTCACCAAGTGAGGCATTATTCCATCCGTAACCGTTGATAGTGAAGGCTTTGCCGCCACCAGAGAGGACGAGTTGGCAGCTTGAGCGCGGTTTTGGGACAGCAACAACTGTGGAATATGATGCTGATGGTGGTGGCGAGGCGTTCGGAAGTTGGCGTTTGCTGCTAAAGCCTGAAGCGACAAATACAGTAGCATCTGATATGGGACTTGAGGTTCCGCTGTCTAGCAAGCTCGTAGTCGCTTCAGTCGTATTAGACGTAAATTTGGTCGGAGAAGCTGAAAGTTTGGTTGATACACTACTGTTTACTTTCGCCGAATCACAAGCTGCCTATATCATCTTCAGTCAGCCTAAGCTCCCTCTCTTCCTCTCCGGAGTGAATTACCGTAAGAAGATCCCAGAATCCGGGCTCTACAGTGTCATTGGCAATGACAGGAATGTCAGTCGCTTGGATATCCGCGAACTTCATGGTGCTGTTTTCTGGAAGATCGCGATCCAGTATGCTACCCGTGGCTTGAGAATAACGCTTGAATACTGGTGGCGGCCGATCTTTTGGCTTTGCCGCAAGGTTGCAAAAAGCACCCAAACTAGGTCGAATAGTTAATCATTCATCTATTCTACATGGTCAAGGTCTCGGTCAGAAACTCACTCTTTCCAGACGCCGTTGTAGATAACGGGAAGTTCATCAGGGTAGAAGTCTCCATAGTTCAGCCACCCAATTGGAAACTTGAGCTGTTTGGCATTTGATATTCGCTGCCATGCATTTGATTTAATCATTTTTCCAAGATCGTCCAAAAAATTTTGCGAATTTCCAAGATTTGTTATCTCATTAGGTAAACCAATGAGATACGCCGCCAAGCCAGAAACGAACCCAGCAGCGCCACTGGTTCCCGATGCAGGTCCTTTTGCATTCGCTGCGAATGCATACGCGACTTGAGTGTCTCCTCCAGGAGCATAAACGGAGGTTGCAAGGCCGCTACTCTTACTTGCAGGAGTAGTGTGGATCCAAAGCGTGCCATCTTCATTGATAGCACCGACCAAAAGTAGACTTGGGTGATTAGGCGAGAGCCGAGCGGGTATGTCGTATTCTAGAGTCCATGGCTGTCCCTTGGAGATTATTTGACCAGTATTACGGTCCCGGAGGATTTCTTCCTTATATGGCGCTTCCCCTTCGTAATGGTACCATTGATTTCCATAATTGCCACTGCAAGCAACAACGAGGACCTCATTCTGCTCACATGTGGTAAGAAACTCATCGAATGCTCGCGCTGTCGTGTCTATGCCATTGCTATCCGGACCCCATATGCTAATTATTGCCATATTAATGACCGCCTTCCGTTGCAAGCCCTTTTTGACAATGTCCGTGATGATACTGTTAAACAACCACACCCAGCCCTCAGAACTGGGCCAAACCATTTCAGTTGGTGGATCGGGAGGCTGTTTATTTGTCGATTTACCATTGATACATTTGACCATCACTATATTTGCTTTAGATGCAACACCTAAGTCTTTTCCACCAGCAGCAGAGGCGACGCCAGTTCCATGTCCTACATAATCCAGATCATCTGCGTTCCATAAGGCGTAGTCATCAAGTGTATCAGGACCATTATCAGGCCGGTCGGCATTAGTATAAGAATTAGGCACGCACCATCCTGTTGTCTGTGCTCCTCGATTTTGAAACTCAACATGGTCCAGTAGAATACCCGTGTCAATAACGTAAATAGTCGTACCAGCACCCAGAGATGGATGATACAGATAATTGTTAAACTTTGAGCTCCCTTCATGATTTGGAGATTTTGAAATGGTTTTCAGAGGCCACGTAGACGGATTGCGACTCCACAAGCCTGGATGTTCACTACTTGGAGTATCGGCGCGTTTCACATTTTCGGCGTTCGAAAGCAAGAATACACTTTTTTTGTTAAGCCCAATTACGTCGATTATTTCGTCATTCCGGCACTCGTCAGCTTCTGCTTCAGTAAGAATGGTAGCATATGATAGGCTTGTTGGTGATATCAATTCATTGCCTTTGACTCCATGATCAGGCAAAGTTGCGACGTAATCCTTGAACTCAGAGAGCGTGGTGCCATGTTTGAAGAAGATCAAATAGCTCTGAGTGCCATCCGAAGTTGGGTTATTTGAGTTCGAGCTGTCCGATGCGGGTGGCCTATTACCGTTGGAATCCGCAGCTATTGCTGGGCAATCAAAAGTAGCATTGACACAAAGAGGATGTATGAAAAGCAACACAGGTATTATCACGAAGAATCTCATCGTGAGCCTATAGAAAATGATGAAGATAGAGGAGTAAGGAGTAGATGTTGAAGCTGCTTTGCTTTCATCTGTGAGAAAAGTAGAATCTTACATTATTTCTGGACAATCCAGCTCTGATATTGGAGTCCAGGCTCGGTTAGCGCACCGCAGAGTTCATCCAACCCTACAACCTGTTAGTTTCAGATGCTCGAATCTTCCACACAGCGGTGTTCTCACAAGCCTTCCTAGGATCACATCGAAGACTATTCCCGTACACATGAAATGGTACTTGCCAAACATCTTAAGCTCGAGAAACTGCCACCCCACACATCGCAGTGACCAGCTTCAATTAGAAAATGTACAGAGTTGCAACAAGAAAAGTATCAGTATTTGTCATATCAGATAAGGCACTACCTAGGGATCATTTAGTTCGAAGAGGAATTGTTGTGCTGGGGAATTCTGGTTCGAATCTGCTGTTTAGAGAAAACAATTCTTGTTCGGGTCAATTTTGATACCGATTTGGGCAGGCGTACGTACCATCGACCTTATCAATTGTCGCTTCAGTGCTTGCCCCTTGCTTAATGACGGGCATGCACATGTCTTCGAATTTCGGAGTAATAATTTGATAGCCCTAATTTCAAAGAATGTGGCTCCAAGCTTTGAAGGCCAACTCGACCTACCTGAGTTAAGATGCATTCCGGCTATTTCCGCCGGGCGGAGGAGGGCATCGACAGCCCGACGTCGCGTAGGAGTATCGGGCACTTTCTGCACGGTCCACATATCTGCACACTTGAAATTTGATCAACTCCACGAATTCAAATACGAATTACACCACCAACATGAGCCCAATTGATGCAGCAATTGCTGAAGCGAATGCGTAAGAGTATTCCAATTACATTCAGATAGTCAAAAAATATAGAATCAGTCATTCAATATTATCGCGCCGCCATAGAAGTCTCATCAGATCCCATATAGTCGCCGTTTATGATGTTTTAATAAAATTTTCATTATATTAAGAATCTATTCTAATTCAATGAATTAATATATTTACGAATCGTGATATTCCGCCTATTATTTAAATGATTCGAAATTTTATTATCAATATCAATAAAAAAATAATTAGAATAAAATAGATAGGGTCTATTACGGTATTTCGGCGCAGCCCATCCCTCGGCGCATACTATACATACGATCCGTATACGATTAATATATAATTCATATACATTCAATTATAATAATTCAAAATTCTTCAAAAAATATAGATTTTAAAAAATAAATTCAAATTATTTTTATTATATTTTTTAAAAATTTATTTTTATTAATTTATGAAATTATACATAAATTTAAAATATTTATAATAATTATAAAATATAAATTAAATAATGATAAATCATATATCATAATTATAAAATTATAATAATTTTTAATTAATACCGAAAAATTAATTTTAATTTATTAAATTAAATGATTTATTATTTCAGAAATTTTTATTATATATTTATTATTATATGAATTTATTGAATTTTTATAAAAAAAGCGCGTTCATTATATATTTTATTTATATCCTGTATTTATTTATTTTGAATTAATTGATATCAATTAAATTAATCGTTTTATCAAATAATATTCTAAAATTCATAATATATATATTATTCAATTAGAATTTATTCATATAAATAGAATAATTATAAAAATAATAAATCATTAATTTGACGTATTTAAAAAATAATAAAAAAAATATAAATATAATATTTTAAATATTTATAATATAAATAAATCAGATTTTGATATTAAAAAAGAATAATCATTTAAAATATTAATTCATTTTAATATAAAAAAAAATAAAAAATTATAATTGATAAATAAAAATGAATTATAATGATTAAATATATTAATATAATAAATGAAATATTTATACTTTTTCTGATTTTTAAAGATATATAATTGAATTCACACTGATTCAATATAAATATATCATCAGAATATCATTTCATAATTAATAAAAATAATTAAATATTAAATGAATTGATATTATATTAATTGATTGAAATTTTCGATTCTTTAATACGCGAATAATATATGAATTATAGACGTCTTTTTATTGTAAATAATCACGGCAGCCATATTCGGATCAAATTCATCAAATATTATATAAAAAATAAAATCGATTTTATAATTATATCATTATATTATTCGTATATATTTCAATCATTTGATATAAATATATTTTTTATATTCAAACAATTTCATATAAACGAAATAATTACGTTTTATAAATTCAATATATAATATATATTTAAAATAAAATAAATTAAAATATTCATTCAAATATATAATATGATTATAATAAAAAAAAAATATTCGTATTAATTTCTGAAATATAGATATAATATCTTTAAATCATAAATGAATTTTAAATAAATTATCATAAATATAATCAGAATTATATAAAAAAATTTTCATATCATTTAAAATAAATATTTTGAATTTCTTATTATTAAAGAATTCTTCTTCAGAAATTATTGAATTTAATAAATTAAATAAAAAATTTACAAAAATTTTGAATAAAAATAATATAATTAATATATCTATAAAATATTATAATCATTATTATGATCAAATAATTGACAGATATATCAGAATTTTTTAATAAATGAAAATATAATATTAAAAATAAAAGAATTAAATTAGATAATATTAATATTTATACGATTATAAATATATTATGAATTATATTTATATCAAAAATAAAATTTTATACAAAATATCATCATAATCGATTCATAAAAATTATAATAAAAAAAGAAGAATTGGAAGAGATTAATTATATATCTAATGATTTTTCAAATAATTCAGATTTAGATTGGAAGATGTGGATGTGAAATGTATGAGATTCGTATGTTGATCGTATGCGGATCGCATGTACAGCGTGCGCCGAGGGATGGGCTGCGCCGAAACACCGTGATAGATCTTATATCATTTTATATAATATTATTGATTATAATTAAAATTAGTATTTTTTATTATATTTAATTTTGTTCGAAAAAAGGCAGATAATTATATTCAATTTTAATTATATTTTAATATGATATAAATTATTAAATAGAATTATTTTATTATTAATAATTTGATAAATAATATCCAAAATGATCTAATATAATATTTTATTATATAATATTTATAATATAAATGAAAAAAATTTTATTATAAATCAAATTGCGAAATATTATCGTATATTTAATAAAATAATTTACGAAAATGATTATTTTCAAAAATCAGATATAAATAATTTTTATTTATAAATTATTATTTTTATTATAATTATTATAAATAAAAAGATTTTATTTTTTTTATTTATTTATAATATTCAATCCAATATTATTCAGAATTCATAATTTCAATATATGAATTCCATTATTCATAAATATAATTTTATATCATTTTTATTAAATTGGATAAATAATGAAATTGAATTAATCTGATTCAAAAAAATATTTAATAAAAATATTAAAAATAAAACGAATAATAATTTTAAATAAAAATTATTTATAATAAATGATTATGGATTTCATTTTATTATAGAATTTTTCAATTATTATTATGAATAATAAATTTTTGTGATTATTTATTTTTTTTATTTTATTTATTAATTTCAATTATTAAATATGATTTTATTTAGATTATTAATTGAATATTATAACGTTGAATTAGATGATTAAATTCAGTATTTATAAAATTTATTTATATTTATTAAAATTGATTTCTTTTTATTATTCTGGAAAATGTATAAAATGATATTTACATTTTAAAATAGAATTCCGATCATTTAATTTATCAATAATATTTAATCAAATTGTTGAGTACAGGTCATTCGATGGTGCAGTGGAAGTAAGGACACTCAGGATAACGCTCACAGAGCTACTGTAGAAGGAACTGCCAACTGTATTGCTTGCTGGTGTGCTAGCTAGTGAGTTGATAGATACAGATAAGAAGAGACAAGAGAAGGGGATGAAATATCCTTCTCCTGACGCTAGTCCTCATCAGGAACAATAAGCGGATATTGTCCTCTCAGCCTGCATATTCTTAACACAAATTAATATATAATATTTTTGAAAATATTTAAATTAGATTTTTAATTCAGATTTTTCAATTATTATTTTTATAAGATATTGGCGGTGAATTTATAAACGATTTAATATTCAATTAAATTTAATATTATAAAAAAAGATTAATAAATTTAAAATCTTTCTTTTTTAATAAAATATAAAAAATCATTTTCTGAAAATAGAAATTTTAAATTTAAAAGAAATAATCAAAATTCAAAAATAATGAATAAATTAGTGAAAATAATTTAAAATATCTTCTAAATATAATGGAATAATATTCTATAATTCTGATAAAATAATATTCATTTATAAAATACAATAATAATAGAAGAAAATAGAATAATTTGAAAAATAATAAAAAAAAATTTAAAAGATAAAATAATAAATTAATAAATAAATTAAAATTGAATAGAAAATAAAGCGAAAATATATTCGAAAAGAAATTCAATAATAATGGAAGGAAAAATGAATTATTCAATAATAGTAAAAATAAAAAATAACTGAATAACGGATGGTAAATAAATAATTGAAATCAGAATTATAATAAATTAAACGGAATTAATGAAATTAACAGAAAATATCAAATAAGGATCCAGAGATTATATGTGTGAATAAGAAGATATTAAAGGAGGTAGAAATAGTTTTTTATTCAGGTCGTTTAGAATATCGTATATAAATTTCATTATATTTTAGAAATAAAATTTAGAAAATCAAATAAAGTATATGAATTTGGACTATCGATTTATTCTGATTTCATTTCATTATTTATTATTATTATTGAGATAATCAAATTCGTATATTTGGTGGTGAGAATTAATTCGGGTGTGTAGATATGTGGACCGTGCAGAAAGTGCCCGATACTCCTAATATTTTAGCGCGCCTTGGCTTGCTTTAGCGTGCATTCATTACGCTTCATCAACTGGTATTATATCATGAGCTACTCCGTATCTGTATCTAATATTACCTCCCAGGATGACTTGTGGCGCAGCTCAGAAGATTCCAGAAGTTTCTATGACCAGCCGGACCTGTTTCATTATTGCCGCGCGGTTGTTGCTGCTCAGCACTGCCTTGAGTCATCTGAAGGCTGTCTCTCACTTGTTGCCTATCCCTCACCTTCATCCAACACAGCTGGCTTGAATCTTTGCAAAAGGGTACGGACAAGCAACCACAACACTGGCAACACTTGACACGCGTGAACACTCGTCGTCCTACACACTTCCCTCGCTTAAACACTTCGGAGCAAAACCCGTCCTTGCAGCGCTCAAATCCAGCAAGATCTACCCCAGCTTTATAGATATGGACTAACTTTAGAACATAGCCAGGCGTTTCATTGCTCATGGCTAATATGTTTCGCAAAGTAAATCACAGATTGTGTATACACTATGAAGGACCCTGCCACAGCACCGTGGGATTTGATTATCAGCGATGCAGACTTCGAGAAGCTCAAAGCTGGTTTCACGCCTCGGGATATGGATGACAAATGGGTTGTTTCAGTTGCGGATTTGGGTCAGAGCGGCAACGTCTCTATTCACCTTAATCGAAGCTGGACAGGAATTGAGCACTACGTCCTTGCTGTGAAACCAAGCGGCGGCAGCAGTAGCGTGAAAATCGAAGCCATCACTTGGGAACAGAAGAAGGGTAAGATTCATATTTCGGAAGAGCAGGCCAAGATTGAAGCCGTGATTCTATGCAGAGTCATCCTTGGTTGCGATTTTAATACGCTTCCAAATTATGACGTCTCACTTTTGTGGAATCATCCTGCTGCTAACATAGATAGTTGTCCCGAGGGGAGGTCCGCATCTGTTATGGACGAAACACTGATACGTCATGTGCACATTGGGAGGGCTTACAACTCCACTTAGCTACTCCGACCTGAATACAACAATGCAATACACCGAGCACACACGATTCTCATCCATCCAGGGATACGATCTAATAGCATCGCCAACCTCATTATTGAGCTCTTGAAGCAAGAGGAGTGCTTGGATTCGAGATTGTGTCTACTTTTCGCTTTGTACATGCCATTGATGGGTAGCGATTAATGTTAGTCTAATTAGAAAATAATAGAAAACTGATTGAGGACTTGAAGTACGGAAATAGGTCTTCTAAAAAAAAAAAGAAAGAAAAGAAAAGAAAAGAAATTCGTTTCCGATTTAATGACAACACTAAATAAGAATTGTCAAAAGTTAATTTAACACACGTTAAATTTGAACGCTACTGCCCACATCCCGGCTTCGGCGGCTCAGATGGATTAAAAGAGCGGCAACTTGAGCTAAAACGGACATCAGATTCCCCAGCGCACCGCCTTGTAGGAGCATTCCATCGCTGTTGGGTGGAACCGTGTAACAAGAACATCTAGAAGCTCAGGGAGCCCATTTTCTACCTCATGTAAAGGAGCCAATGTATCCGCCCCTCGGGAGGAAGGCATTCATTTGCGGTTCATGGTGGATCTTTGACACGACCACTGTCGCTTTGATCAAGCGTGTTGACGGCATGTACTCGAACGACAAGGTGCTGCAAGATCGGCACATTTTTATGCTGCCAGAAGGCCGGCCCGATGCGTCAAAGGGTTCAAGGATGATAATATTCGCAAAATAAAATCTATCCAGGTTAGATATCACTTCACCTCGACTTCGAAAGGTAGAAGTGAGAATGATCTGCATGTACCCCCTTGTGTCCAGTTCCTCAGGGTAAATTGAGACAAAGCGGGCGCGCATCCCAGTTCTTGTATTCCAAAGTACCTTCGTCGGCATTCCAGAAACGCAATGAGCCATTGTGTGATCTGTCACGGTAGGGTAGGGTGCATCGAAACAAAGCTTGGAAGGGTCGCACCTGCTCTTGCCGACGAACGATTCATCGAAATTCCATGGCCCAGTAGGAGGTGTGCCGCAAGCGAGCATCCAGTTTCTGGGCGTCCAATCAAGACAGTTAGATAACAAAAATTTTGTAGCATTTGCTGGTATGCTCCTAATTATCCTTGCCGCTGCAGATGATTCTGGACATTGGTTGACACGATGCACGGTAACCCGTCTTTTAATGAGAGTTTGTCGTTCAGAGGAAGCAGCATTGCTATTTCTAAAGCTGCGTGTCATCGAGTGGGAATCCAAGGTAGTCTGATTGACCGTTTGGTTGAAATAGTGGACAAGTCTCATTGATTTACCACTGTCAAGTTTGTTTGGACTGACAGACCCTGCAGAATGCTCGTCTGAAAGAGCATTCAATCGAATAGCTATCAAAGAAAAGGTAAAACAAAAGATTAGAAGTCTCATTATTTTTGTCAACCACGGCAACGTTGACGCCTGAAAGTTAGGAGAAAGTAACAAAGTGACTTTTATGTTAGTTCGAATTTAGTGAACTTCATAACAGATTGCGCAACTTTGGAGGAAATAATATGAAAGTGATTATGACGTCTGTCGAACTACCTTTGGGCCGAGGGCGCACGGAACTTTTAAAGGTTCAAAGGTGTCAACTGCAACACATTAGAAAGATTTTCTTTTTCTTTTTTGTTTTTTTCCTTTCCTTTTCTTTCCTTTCCTTTTCTTTTTTTCTTGAGTACCCAAAGCATACGATCGAGGCAAAAAATGCGTTCCATTTGTGTCATCGCAGGCCGCAGCAATGTTGGCTTACATGTGACGAACAAAGAGCGGCGAAACCAGTCCGAATGAGAGCGATTTTACCCAAACGGCAATACAACCATCAATTCCCTAGCACAACAATAACTCATATGACGCTCGGTCTCGTAACAAGTTTCGAGGGTCTTGGGGTACCTATTTCATGTATAGCGTTTTCCAGACCCAATTCACCCATAGGGTAATTCAAGAAACTGCTTCGATGTGGAAAAGATGGTGATTCATTTTTCTTATCCCCTTTAACCCTAATGCGTCTCCGTTGCTGATGAATAATTCCAGCTAGTAATACGAGAATCCCGAGGGCAACATCGACACCGATTTCTGCTCTTGCAGTAAGCGAAAATCCAACATTAGATGGGATATGCAATCTAGGTATTGAAGGAATGTTCAGGCGATTGTTTGGGTAAGTAATGATGGCATTTCTACGGTGATTTTGACAACAGGACTTGTTTCGAAAGCCACAGCAATAAGTGCTATCGCGACATAATGTAATCGAGTTTAGATAATCAAGGGTTTTGTTCCCTTGACGGACTGTGTCCTTGAGATTAGCATTGGGGTTCCTGAGCATAACATTTAGCTTGAGAGATTGACACACCGAGCGGACAAGGACATCTGGGGTTATGATATTTACCCCAAGGCTCGCAACTGCATGCGGGTGCTATAGCAGTCGTGTTGTCGTAGTTATACCAAAGATTGCCGAGACAGGTTTGAGCTCGACCACAACATGCACTGACCTGCGCAAACGAGTGACATAGTCGATGAAGAGTCGGCACTGCTTGCGAATTGTAGCAATTATGTACCATGACTAAGTCCCTATGTGGAAAGCGTGACAAAGTGAAAGATGACGAGGCTAATAAACGAAGGAAAGCACTGTTAGCCTGGTAGTTAGCTACAAAGGAAGAAGGGAACTGCGCTACATTTGACTCTAGAGCGATGGATAGGGCCTGACTTGGGAGCGAGCCAATATAGTAACAAGCTGGCACAGATTGCATAATATACGAAAGGCGAGAACAAGAAAACGAATGTGGAATAGTATACGCACGTAGTTACTACGGTTTAACCCGCTTTATGGTATAATATGGACGCTGAAAGCGTCGTTCGAAAATAGAATAGCACGTCTATCATCTAACCAACACAACTGTGCCGAAAGATTCCCGGAAAATAACGCAAAACATGTCCATTATGACGCGACACACTTACGCATCCTTGAGGTGCTCGACCACTGAACGGTTGGAGCGATGTTTCGGCCGAGGATCCTTCAGCCTGACCATAGAATTGAGACTGCAACGCCTTTCTGCTCTTCGGGGACCTTGCTGCTACGATGTTCTAGCTTTGGCGAAACAAGATTATTATTAATGTTTGGGAATCATGATGCGGTCACATTCACGGACGACGGCTGGTGCATGATCGAGTAGAGTTGCCGTGCATTGATATCGTGTGATTCTGAAAATATTCCCGTTGAGTGTGTCGATTTGCAGCCTTTGAAGGCTCGAAAGGACGACTGTGATGGATAAGAGCGCTTGCTGAACTCCTGCTTCGAAGACTCGTCTTGAATGAAGTGCTGAATGTACAATGCAGCTGTTAGTGGTGAGAGAAGAAGTACTGCTGTTGAAGTCCATCGAAACATGTGTTTGATTGATTGTGGTCCTACGGTCGTACTGCCGAAACAATTGTCTCAATTCTGTTTAAAGACCATCAAGGTGCTCGAGATGGGAAATTGATAGTGATAAGTAGAAGCCAGAGAAGCAGTATTACAGAGACAAGCTCTCGTTGTGAATGTCCACGGTGCTGCAAGCGGCGTCGGCAGCTACGGCGCGCGAAACTTTCATTTTTAAACCTACCCTCTACAACGGCAAGCGATGATAACCAGGTAACAACAATCTCTTGCGAAGGAGGCTCCACCACATCTGTAAAGATGTCGGCGTCCTCTCTTCGCTCGCTGGAATATCTCCAGGGCTTGCCTGGCTCGCTTCTGATGAGGTTGTACCAGCAGCCTTCGACGGTCCTAGCCGTGTTCAGGCGCATGCTGCCTCATTTGGGTCAGTCTGAATGCTCTGACTCCGCTTTGACGTCTTGGCTGTGACTTCACTTGCTAAACTCTCTGACGAACAGCAAAAACATGCGTGATGATCATGTTATGGACACCAAAGGACATGAATGTTGAAGACCTCGACATTATGGTCCGACCCGACCACCGAAAGTCAGCATAACGAAAACCCTCCTAACGCATGTGTGGCTGACGTCTGTATCAGAGAAAAGGAGCAAGCCCTTTCCGTTCTCGAGCGCCTCAAAATCCTCACCATCACGACGGTCAAGCTACCCGCAGGAAGACTGGCTCGAAAGTATCGGCTCGAGAAACAGTTTAAGAAATCTCTGAGGGCCGCTCTCACTGGAGGAGGATCGAATCAGTCGTTTGGATTGCCATGCGACACACCTGACAAGAAGAAGGTCACAATAGATTTTCTGGACGCCTTCGCGCAACAGCAATGGGAAGCGATTCTATACTACATGGTGGGCAGCGCGGGAGCTGGTTTGGCGGGGAAAGGGGACATTAGCCCTGGAACCAAAAAATTACTCGAGCTGGGAAATTTCGTGGTCATTAGAAAGGGAGGAGCATCTATTACACAAGCTGGATTCACATTCCTCCTCCAAGAAGTAAATGCACAGGTGTGGAGCTTGCTGATCGTCTATCTGGAGAATGCCGAGTCGGCAAGTCTTGCAAAGCAGGGCACACAATGAAAGATTTACTGATGATCGGCAGTTGAAAATGGAGCAAGTTGATATGCTCAACTTCCTCTTCATGCTTGGCAGTCTCGAGCTTGGGCAGGCTTACAGAACGGAGCAACTCACACCAACGCAGCTGCACATGCTGGACGACTTGACAGACTTTGGGATTATATTTCGTCGCAATCTTGAGTCAAAATACTTTTATCCAACTCGACTCGGCACGACTCTTACCTCGGATGCGGGTGCGCTAAGAAATTCTAATGCATCTCTTGCCGACGCGCTGGGAGCAACAACTTCCGAGAAAGGATATATTATCATCGAAACCAATTACCGGATGTATGCATATACTTCATCACCACTACAGATTGCCGTCCTGAATCTCTTTACCCGCCTTCATACTCGATATCCTAACATGGTTTCTGGAAAACTGACTAAAGAATCCGTGCAACGCGCCATTTCATACGGCATTACATCGGACCAAATCATCAGCTATCTTTTCACACATGCTCACCCTCAGATGCAAAAGCATAATCCTGTACTGCCTCCAACGGTGCTCGACCAGATACGACTGTGGCAGATTGAAGGAGATCGCATGCGGACCACTCAAGGTTACATGTTCAAGGAATTTAACACGGCTCAGGAATACCAAGATGCAGCGAGGTATGCTGACAATCTGGGTGTGTTGGTCTGGAAGAGTGATGGAAGGCGGGTTTTCTTTGTTACGAAATACGAGCAATTAGCTCTGTACCTTCGGAACAAGCAAGAAGAAAGGAAATTGGCAAAAGAGGCTCGGACGGCGCAAAAGTAAGCATGGGCCGGTGGCATTTTTATTGAAATTTAGACTGGAGATGGCAAGTTAGATGCATTTGGGATAGGCATGGCGTTGGAGACGCTCGACACACGACGTCTGGGTAATACCAAATGTATAACATTGAATCTTGTGCAGTCTAATGTGATAACGAGCATCAGATGTGACTCGAAACACGACACAGATATGAGTGAGTTGGGTTATTTACATTGTCATCGGGTGTAGAGGTGTTCATTGCTCCTTCCGGCAGGACGAAAACAAATCCAACCACGCGACTCGAATCTGTTTACCCGAGCTCTCAAGCATATGTCCGAAACCCCTCAATCACCTATTACGAACACGAATGACTACTCTTGAAACGGTCGCACATGACTTTCACCTGCTTCGAGCCAGATGGGAGGAGTTGAGTAACCCAGCAACGCAGCAGACCTCGAGCAATATGCCAAACATTCGAGCTTCACGTGTCCCCTCTGAGGGCCAAACAAATGAAGATCTCAAAAAATTACGTCGCTTGAGCTCCATCACTTCCATCACGTCGTTTGGCAATCCTCATTCTTCACTTGCCTCCTGGATTCCATTCACTAGAAGGCGGCAAACCACGGATGCTGTCAATCCTGCGACTGACCCAGCTATCCAAGGAGTTGGCTCCGATATTATTTCTCCGTTGACCGAAAAGACCAAGATCAAAGCGACTGAAAGACCGCCCATGAGACCCATCTCAGGAAATAGACATTCTACTGGGCATCATGCTCGCCATCCATCCAAATCATCAGCACCGCGTAGCCATACATTTAGTCACTTACCTATTAGTATTGGAAATCGGCAGCCTAGCGAAACGCGTCCTTTGTTAGTGGCTTCGCCAAATTCGTCTGCCTCATTGAGTAGAATTCCGACACCGACCAACATCGGCAAACCATGCCCTTCCGATCGAGTCAAACCTCTCCCAGTAACACCAAAGCGAAACACATTTATACGGCCTCCGAGAATATCAAGCCTACAAAAGTCAAGCACACAACCTGCACTACCTACAATAGAGGCTACGCCACCTTCGACAGAGAGATCCAAGAAAGAAAACATCAGTACTTCCGTAACCAAACCCTACTGCCATATTGGTCACCATCGATCCAAGGCTCAAGCTCCTATTAGCTTCAAGCCAATGTCGCAAGAAGATGTTCGGATCCGGATTGATGAATCAGACATGGGCCTTGAAGACGAATTACTCAAGTCTAGGAAGGCTGCCGTCAATCCAACCCCAAGACGAGCGACTAAATTGCAAAAGACAGACGAGCATGCCGGAATCTACTACATGACTCCCATAAACCAGGTGATGCAACGAGGAAAAAGTCAACCAATAATCAGTACCACAAACAGTCTCAATGATCAACCCCACCATGGATTCACACGACATCAACGCCTACGCCCTCTCCATCCCCCCACTCCATCCATCTCCCAACCCACAACCACAACCAAATCCACCCACCACAGCCCAACCACCACCACCACCCTCCTCCCCGAAGAAGACTCCTCCAACGACAGCGACACCCCAACGCCACCACACCTCACACACCTCCAAATCTCCACCGCCAAACCCACCAGCTACTGGGCCGGCCGCCTCCTCGCCCTCTCCGACCGCCTACAATCCGAGCACGCCAGCACGCACCTCCTCCCCGCTCCTCGCAGCCCGCCCACCCGCGCCACGCCGCGCTGCACCAACCCGCTCGACATCGACCTCGGCTGCGGCGTCTCGCGGACACGCGCCGCACTCACCCTGCTCTTCGCATACTGCACGACGCCCGCGGCCGTGGCGTCGTTGCGCGCGTTCCAGATCGCGTATGCGGGCGCGAGCAGGGAGCCCGGGGTGGCGACGGCGATTGCGACACGCAGGATCGAGGAGGTGGCGGTGGAGGTGGGGATGGTGCGGGAGGAGGGGGGCGGGTGGGTGAGGAATAGTGCGGGCGTGAAGGTGGGGAGGCGGCGGAGGGGGTTTTGGGTTGGGGTTAGGGAGCGGGAGGAGGGTGGTGGTGGTGGGGAGGAGGAGGGGAGGAAGGTCGGGTTGGTGGGGAGGCTGATGGGGAGGGGGAGGAGGATGGTGAGTTGAGGGAAGGGGGTAGAAAGGTGAAGGAGGGGGTTTGGTGGGGGGAGGTGAAGGGGATTGGGTGTTTGAGTAGAAGAGGGGATTGGAGGGCGGAGCTGATGAAGGATGAGAAATGAGACATGAGGTTGCGATGGTGATAAAGTGGTAATGACGACAATGCTGATGATGTATGAATAAAAGTCGGAGCACGTTATAAAAGTTTAGACGACTATGTTGAAACGAAGATCTACTTTGATAGTTTTACAATCTATTCCTTCCACCTGTTCCCCAGAGACTCGGCGTTCTACGCCAGGAAATGCAAACTAAACCTCAAAGACGTGCAAGACTACGCCTCGATATGTCATCCCTCATTCTCTCTCATACTCATCCTCGCAACCTGTTCCGCAACGCCAAAGCTCCCACTCCTTGTCCTTCCATGTCCACCAGCTCGGGGAGACCTCACCACACTCGCCATCTGCTCCTCGACGCTCCTCCTCCCACCACTTAACCCCACCTCACTTGTCCCTCCCGGCGTCTTCGGTCCGTTGACCCCTCCACTTTTATTCGACCCCGCCGTCTCCGGCCGCCTCTCCTCCTTCCTCGCAGGACTACTCGGCGTCGGAATCAGCCCACGGTGCCCCTCCATAATCGGCGGCGGCGAGGCCGAGATCCGGTCAGCAATCTGTGCCTGCTCCGACTCTGACCAGCTCAGCGGCATCTGCATCTGCAGCGGACTCGTGCGCTTCTTGCCTGGACTACCAGCCTGCGTCGTCGTCGTTGGCTGCACGGAGTGCCGTCGGGGCTCACCCCCCTTCTGCTGCAGCGGCTTGCTCAAAAACCGCTGAAACGCCGTGCGTCCATCGCTCGCCTTCCCTCCTCCCTGCGCCCCCTCACCATCACTGCTACTCCCACTACTGCTCCCCTCGAAGTACGCATCATCCCACGCCTCGCTCGCCACACTATCCTCCCTACGCAACGGCCGTGGCGAAAACCTTACCGACGCCATCGCGCCCTGCTCCTCCTCCACCGCCTTCAACGCCGTGACCTCATCCCTCCCCTCCCTCTTCCCACCCTCCTCGTCGACGTCATGCGGCGGCTCCTCACGACTCACCTGCCCCGTAACTTCCTCGCCGTCCTCGCCGACGCGCACGCCGAGGCCCTTGGCGCGGTCGGCGCCGGGCTCGGCGTCATCGCGCGTCGCGGCGGCGTAGGTGGCGGCGAAGTGCGTGTCGCACAGGTGCTGGATGACGGGCCAGCCGTAGGCGTTGGCGAAGCGGCGGCGCACGATGATGTTGTTGTGTGCGTCGGGCTCGAGGCGCACGAGCACCTTGCGCCAGGACAGGTCGCGGTGGTAGGCGCGTGCGATCTTCTCCTCGACGCGCATGCCGGAGGTGGAGGGGGGGAGGGGGGGTGGGTTGGGATCGCTGGGGTGGTGCGGGGTGGAGGTGGTTGGGGGTGTGGAGGCGGGAGAGGAGGCGGAGGAGGAGAAGGAGAGGGATTTGGATTTTTTGGGCGGTGGTGGGGGGATGTCTTCTGGGTGGTAGACACGGTCGTGAAAGATGGTGCGTGGGCGTTTGGAGGGGTCGATGAGCCAGGATGTTGGGGGTATTGGGGGGTTGAGAATGTCGCCAGCGGCTTCGAAGACGGAGGTTTTGGGGGGTGGATTATTTTGGTTGGGGCTTTCGAGGAGTGAGTCGCCTCTTGTGGCGATGGGTCGCTTTGGGTCTTGACTTTGAGGCTGAGAGTTAGATTCGATGCTGCTGCTTACACCTGGAGTAGTGGTGGTAGAGTTGGAGCTGGGAGAGGTGATCGATGTGTCGGATCCAAAGTCATTGGATCTTAGCGTTTGACTACGTGAATAAACGCGCTGCGTCTTGGCTTTCGGAGGTTTGCTGTGTGAAGATTTGGGATTGGGCCGTAGAAAATTCCAAAGAGTAGTAAAAGGATTCAATTCTTCCATATTGGTATTGGAAGATTCCTCGCTGGTTCGTTGTTGAGGTGCGTACTGGTCGTTCAGGAATTGATGCCTTTTTGGCTCTGTCGCTGTCTGTACTTCGTTGTCTGCATTTGTGGCTCCTTCAGGCGGTTGAGGGACGGCTGATTTGTCAGGATGTTGAGCCGATACTTCACCATCCTCACTATCCCAATTCTCAAAATCAGCCGCAAGCACAGCTCTCGATGGGTTCGGGGAAGATGAGTTTTCTCCGGTAATTTCCTTCCAGCCCCATGAAGCCATGGTACCAATGAGACCATTTTCGCGACGCGCCTTTTCTGCTTTGTCTAATCCTCTCCAGTCTAGGAACAAAAGACAGCTTGTGCGTAATGGTACGATCCCATCATTCACAACATTGGAATAAAGCGTTCGATTCCTAAAGCAAAGTAGGATCTGGTGAGCAGGACCGGTAGGCAGTATGCGCAACAATGGTTTCGAGCCAGGATCTTCTTGTTTTTGTTTATTGGAAGCACTTGACCCAAGCCCTCCAATCATGGCACCCCAGCCATTTCGTGTGATGGTTGTAGGCCTCCAAGTTAATCCAAGATCTTGTCCAGTTCGACCGACAAGCCCAAAATCCAATGCAAACTTTACATACATGGGGTTTTCATTACTCAAACCAAGCATTGGGGCGGCCAACGCAATGAAGTTCACAGGCTTGATCTTCTCAAAGAATTGCGGTGAATGCTTATGTATGTAAGCAATGGCATAAGTTTGCACGACACCGCCAAGTGAATGTCCAATGAAACTGATGCTTGTAAATCGATATGGAAGAGGATCAAGTTTTCGATCACTTTTGTGGATGGAGCTGCCAGAGTGCGAAGGTGGGCCTGAGGCGCCATCTTTTGAGGAAAAGCTAGAAAAAGTACTCGAGAAGCTCCGTTTCATTGACTTTTTGGTGGGTAGAAAGGGCTGATCAGGATACGTCATGGTAAGGATATGCTTCGCCAGTCGTTTACCGAGATATTGTATGCCACTTTCGGTTCGGGTGACATTACCAGTGAAGCCTCTGACAATTACTTCTTCTTCAGAATCGTCTTCACAGTCCGTAACGTCATTATTGTCGTCCTTGTTCAGACTACTAGTGCTCTCTCTGTGGGCTTTCTTACGAGCTATCGCTTCTTCGCGGGCTTGCTTTGCAGACGCATCGATGCTTTCTTTCAGGTAAAGCATGTCAGCACTGACATTACTATGCAGACCATGTGTGAGAATGACGAGATGAAGTTTCTTCTGCTTCTTCTTTTGCATCACGAGATCAGACAGCGACTGCTTTCGCCCTTTGGTCGGGGACTCTGATCCAGGAGTCTCTGGTGGCGGCTCAACCAGTTTACCGCTGTCGTTGCTGTCCCATTTTGGCAGCTCTGGCTTGTTCCATAAGCTTGTTGTATCTTCAACTACCAGCTTGATGGCTTTTGAATAAACGCCCTTGACTTGTCCCCGATGTCGATTAGAGCCCGGTCCTTGCTGATGATCTTGAAGTTTTGCTGGCCCACCATGACCATACCCTGCCACTGCAGCAAATCCAAGGTCCAGCGATCTCTCATCCCTTCCAACCAACAGCTCGAAGTCGACCGAAGCGGAAGTAGAAAAGAGAATTTGAGAAGCGATTTCGATAATCCATGTGACACTGGCGCTTTCGCCTTCGCTATCCCATTTATCAGGCCTACTGCCATTCTCGCGAATGTCTTCAGGTATCTTCAGTCTTGCCTGCCAGTTTGCCCCCGCCTTGAGCATAGGCTCGAATTCTGGCACACCATATCTATCAGGCTCTTCTAATTTGCGATTTGGATTGAAGACCGAAGGATGCGCGGAAACGTGCAAAGTATAGGGACCGTGTAGATAAGCGGCGCGCAACGGGATGGCTGAAGTATTCTTGATTTTCACATGTAAATTTTGGGGAGTAGGGAGGATACGGTCCGCAGTAGGAGTGTATGTTACAGTGTATCTGACAGTAGCTCAGCATAAACTTGTCATCTCAAATTGCCTAGAGGCGTACCGCACAACCTCGCCAACCTTTACGTTGCCCGATTGATGAATGAGCAGCATCTTCCTCGCATACCACAAGAGCTTTTGGTTCTCGTGCCAAGAAGATGTCTTTTCGCCAAAAAGTAAGACCGGGCGCTCCGCACCTTTATCGGGAATTTGCGCAAGCTTAAAGGAACGAGGAGTAAGCAGCATCGGCGTCCAGAATGATCATACACAATATCTTCTTTTTCCTATCCATTGCTTCAGGATACAGGTCGAACATGGTGACTCATATAGGCAGTGTATGCCGCTGTTGAGTTGCCGAGAGACGTGACAGGTTGTCGCGTGCTGTTGTTCCTGCTGACGATTGTTCAGATGAGAGAAGAGCACCAATGACGTCGGCCGACAAAAATGGCGGAACACTACAACTAGGCGACCCTCAGCAAGAACAAGTTAGTATATTTTGGAGGTCTTCTGACTATCTAGCTAACGAGAAAGCTAACAGCTACAGACCGAATATCTCCTTCATGGCAACCATGTAGCCTCAATGATTGCAAGTGAAGCCCGTTCCGGTCTCCACGTTTTCACGTGTCGAAATCGCTCGTCTGCCTGCTGGAGAAGAGAAAACCAATCCCGCTCCTCTCTTTCACGAGAATTGAAAAAGCTCATCATACAGAGATCAAAGTATCTACGACAGATATGGTTAGCGAGGTCATTAGGTATGTTCACCAGTAAGTGGCATGGCCAACCCACCTGATGCCCCTTTCTACGACACTGTTTAGTTTCCCAGGCCCAGGGATTACGAAATCGTTTATTACTATTTTGTTACCTTGCTTCAGCACTGGAATCAGGTTCTTCAAGATCTTCACGACATATTTGTCGGGCCAGTCATGCAAAATCCATCTCAGTAGAAATACGTCTCCCTCCGTTTTCTGCTCTGTTAAAAAGTCGTGCGTTTCGAACTCAATCCTTTGCTTTACGTCTGCATCTATACTATCGTCCAGTTCCGCAGTATTGGTTACCGTTGGCAGATCTTGCACAACAAAATGAATTTGCTTATGGATCTTGGCAATTGCGATACTGACATGTCCTGTGGAGCCTCCTATGTCGATAACCTTGCTACCTTTTGGAAGATCGGACCAGGGATATCCTGTGGCAAGGTACTCAGCTGAGTGGCCAGGCGTCGACATGAATGATTTCATAGAGGAAGCAAAACGTTTTGCGACATCTGGGTGACTGTCATAATACGACCACACCGATTCACCAGGACAGTGGGCAAGCGAATAGCCCTAAAAGCAGAACTCGTTATTTTTGAAGAAATAGGAGAATAAAATAGAGGCGATGGATACCGTTTCATTGAGCTCCTGGCTATTAAATCTTTCCATGGCATCGCATGTCTATTGAAGCTTAGTATCAGCAAATCTGCACAAGACGCCTTTGGAAGAGTCGTGAGCTGTACCCGAACAAACGACTTCGTTGTTTCATCGTACATCATGCCTAACGCGTCATGCGCCGACGCGTCGTTGGCAAGGATTCTAGAAGCAGCCGAATGTGCTACAAATCCTTCTCGTGGCTCTCGAAATACTCGGTGGTAAACAATTGCATAGCGAATAATTCCTCGTAAATTTGGCTCATAAATGCCACATTTCCCAGCAAGGTCGGTGAAAGATATCTCGCTTCCATCATGGGGAACTTTTTCAGCAATTTTCCATCGATAAATTGCTTCTAAGCTTGTTGGATTGATCTAAAGCATCATGTTACAAATTTACCTCCGATCGCGTTGGTTGCAGCGCTTACCGAAGGTCTCAAGCATGCAATAGGGCCTTGCAATAAATCTTGCAGTTCTATAGCAGCTCCAATGGCAGTCATTCGAGCATTTTCTATCTCATCGGACTTGATACCCAGATCGGACGGCCCATCAATCTCAAAGGACGGCTGAGGAAGACCATTAGATAGGAGGTAGCTATTGACAGCTTCAGTCTTTTCAGCAATAAGTCCTGCTAGCTCTACAATGCGCGGGTTAGGCTTTTGTTCCGCCATTTCATGTAGTCAGAAGTGGCTTCGGAATATGTTGTCCTAAAAGTTGTGTGCCGTGACAGCAATCTCCACATTGGTCTACAAATGCTACCACAAGGTACCCCAAGTGCCTTGCCACCGCGGGATTCAAGGGACTTGGCCACCAGCCAACCAAAGCAACTTGACCGGCAAGTCAATCCTGAGAAAGAGGGAAAATGGTCTGCAGGGGCTAAAAAATAGTAATAACTGCTTTTTTTTATAAACCAAAAAATTCAATATACCTGCATTGACTTAGTTGGAACTCATTTATGAATTTATTTCAAATGTCAAAAACCACTTTGTTGAAATCAGACATGGAAAGTCAATTCTAGATGTGAAACAAGTCCTAGCTGTAATGACACACGCGCTAGAAAATTGCCCTGGGATTAAGATTTTGGATGCTCTGTGAACTGTTCCACATGTCCTTGTGAAATGACGTGGTCAGACTAGGGATGGGATAGACAGTGCGTCAATGCTTTGCTTTGCTTTTGTTTTGTGCTAGATTTTCCAGTCGCATCTGCACAGTATCTTGGTATTTACCGTACCGGGGGGAAAGGCCCGCATGTTGGTTTGTACCACGCAAACAGGGTGAAGGCCTCTTGTAGCTGATTGACTGACGGCAAGTAGACTAAAGTAGTCCTCCGAGAGCATAGCCAAGGGCACGTGCGCCTGCGGGGTAAAGTCCTAGCATATCTTGTCGATCTATAGCCTATCTTCCACAAAAGGTCTTATTGAGTTAGCTTATCTACAAGTCACTTTGTTCCAACAGCATCATTTCCTATGTACATGATCTCATTGGCTTGGCCATTTTATGCTTTAATGATCGCCTTGGTTCTGTCATGCGTGGACGATTGTGGAGTAGCATTAGAGCTGCCGTTCATGCAAAACCTCGTGCTATCTGCGCCTCGCAATATTTTCCTGATGATAATGGCAAAGTACTGTGACAAGACAAGGGACGTCCAACATGATGCACGGATTGCCTCTTCGCCTGTTGCCTCCTCGCCTGTTGCCGATTGCATGTGCGGCTTTTACCCCTGATGTATCTTGCTTTTTGCGGCGCGCCACACCATCTCAAGATCAAGCTCCTTACGAAGTCTTAACAATCAACAGTCAGAACACTGCAATCGCTCGAATGACGTGATCAGGTAAGCAAAATACTGCCAGCATTTCTTGGTAAGGCAAATATCAGCTGGGAAGAGTATGTGCGTATATGGCGCATTAAAAGAACGAAAGAATTTTCAAAGACGAAAGGTGAACATGTCACCCTGGTGTTATCTGGTGACTGTGCCAGCCTAACTACTATTAGCTAGCGAAAATCCTCCTCTTTAGCCGCATGTAAAGAGTTTCAAAGGTTCATTCATCGTTCAAAGTCAACAACAAATTATCAAGAGTTCTAAACATTTACTTATCGTCCAAAGTTAATAACGGATCTCTCAAAAACTGAGTCACTTCAAAATACTCGAAAATTAGTTTTGAAGTTGATTGCGACTTGAATTTTGGTTTTAGCTACATTTCCGTTGTCAAAAGGGTGGCACTCTTACTAGTGCGCACCAGGGTGATGCTGCTAGTATTACTTGAGGTATATTAGTGTATGAACCAGGAGGCGTGAATACGAGGTGGCCTACCACCAACCGCCATTCCTAAATGCTTTTTCGCGCTTTGTTATCCCTGGACTACTTTGCCTTTTTCTCTAGTACGTATCTATCCTGCAGTCTCTTCTTATGTCTTCGCGCGATCTTGGCAACTAGGAGAGTCTACTCCACCTAAAATTGTCATAATTGAATTGGAATCTTTCTTCACAATGACCTATGTCAATCCAAGAAGTGTTATCGCTGTTGGGGTCATCTTTCCACTCCTCGGACTCTGCGCCGTGACGTCGAGATTTTTGCTTCGTCACAAGCGCAAGACAGACCTATCATGGGATGACTGGCTTTGTATACCGGCTCTGGTAAGTTAAGAATAAACCGCGTTCTCGTGCACTATGGTTGAGTAGTTTAATTAAATCGGGCAGATTCTTGTCTGGGCCGAAGGCGCAGTTATGATAACTGGCTCTGCAATGCACACATTTGGCTACCATTCTCCAATATACGACATTGATGATCCGACGAATTTCTTGACCGATGATTCACCATCCGTGAGAATGCTTGGAATGGTAAGTCAGACTACCTGTGTTCATCCTATTATATTGGGCGCCCCTTGTGACAATGAGCCCAGTTGCAAACCGTCTTCGATCTTATGAATCCTGCAGCTTTGGCATTCATCAAACTCTCGATCCTGTTTTTCTATCGGCGTCTTTTTCGCGGAAGGGCCTTTGATATTATCAGTTGGATTACATGCACTGTGACTATTGTTTGGGCTGTTACTTTTACCATTACGATCGCGGCGGCCTGCGGCAAGAATCTGAACGCCAACTGGAAATCGCTGTTGACCTTGAAAGAAGAATGCGTGGATACATTCAGAATTCTTCTAGCATATTCAATCACTGATACCATTGTCGACTTGACTTTGCTCGTTATGCCTATACCGTTGGTACGATCAGTAGTCCTCCAAAGAAGACCACAGAACCCGTTCGCTAAAGCATCCAGATATTCAATCTACACACGACCTTGCGGAGAAAGTTCGCCATCTGCGGAGTCATTTTGATCGGAATGCTGTAAGTCTACTTGCTGACGGCTCCACTAATGGCTGCGATAAGAAATGTCACTCGCGACTGCAAAAGATATAAATCGCCGCACGCCTCGTCGGGAGGACCTCATACCATTAGAAGCGATCAGAATCCGTGAAAGTTATTCTGAGAAAATTCCCTAAAGATATTCGCGTCTATTATTTTTGAGGACCTCCCAACGAAGCGTACGGCGATTGTGTCTCTGACGGGCTCAAGCGACATTTCTCATTGCAACCCCTGATAGCTATCCTGTAGTGAGAAGATGCTGATGCCGTTTTAGTGCCGTTGCTTGCGGAATTACACGGCTTGCTATCTTCTCGGAGATTTTTGGCCCTACTTGTGAGAGCTCCCCATAGATCCGGTTTATGGTAGAGTCCGATTGCTGACAGCAATGACAGTCTTAGAAAAGGCTACTGTTGCAGGAGTTGCAGCTACGGACGACTTCGGTGTCGTTTCCCTTTTAGTCTTTTGGGGTATGGTCGAACTTGGCGTTGGCATGATCGCCATCTGTCTTCCAACCCTGCGGCCTCTGGTCGCTGGTATCTCCCCAGAGAGTATCATTCGCAGTGTTCGATCAGCGATTTCATTGCGTTCAATACATAGTGGGTCTAGTCGTAGCCCCAGAAATACAACGAAAGTATTAGAAAGAGTTGGATCGGACTCTTCTGTGGCAGGTATAAACATGGATCACGTCTCCTACTCGAACGCCCCTAAGATGAGTATCGAAAATTCTGTTCAGGGCGCAGCTAAAGATAGCGAGTCTGGTACGTGGACTGGATTCTCTAAAGATGGTGGAAATGGTGGTATAAGGGTAGATCAAGAGTTCATCATGGATCATCAGGATCTAGAAGCTAAACGAAGTATTTAAGAGGGGAAGAAAGAGACTGCTGTATGTTGATTAGCCGACGCATTCTGTATTTGTTAGGTTCTGGGGCGACAACCCCAAGATTTTTTTGGTCCACATCCGATGCCCAGGATGAACTGCTGGGCAATAATGTCTTAGAGGAGTTGCAACCAGACATCGGAATGATAAGCGGGTATTATTAATTATTTGAATAATTCATAACTAATGAATTAGAATTGGATTGGA
>JAGEMR010000147.1:0-67890 GCA_021030915.1 Astrothelium macrocarpum | reverse complement strand
ATTAAAAAATTCATAAATTGATATTAAAAAGAATTATTTATTAATTATTTAAAAAATATTAATTTAATTCAAAAAAAGATTAATAATTGATATCAATATAAATTTTATTTTGATTTAATAAATATTTTTTAATTATATTTTTCTATTTTTAATTTTTAAAATTATTTAATAAAATTAATAATTATAATATTAAATTGTATAATATTTATAATATAAATGAGAAGGGATTTTTATTAGATATCTTTCAAAAAATTCAAAGAATATTTAATAAAAAAATATTTGAATAAAATAAGATTATCGATATTAATTATAACGGATTAAAATTATAAATTATAATTATTATTTATATTTATATAAATAAAAATTGGATATCATCAGATATTATCTGGCCAATTAAATATATATTATAAGATATCTAATTCGATAAAAAGAATTTTAATTATATATATATCTTTAATAATATATCATTAAATAAATGAATAATTAAAAAAATAAATTTATATTAATTTATAAAAATATTTAATCGAAATATTAAAAATAAAATCAATTTAAATAAAAAATCATATTTTTTGATTTTTGATAATCATAATAATCATATTAATATAATTTTTCTAAAATATATAATATGATATAATATTCATATTATTATTTTATTATTTTATTTGATATATAAATTATAATTTTTAAATATCAATTTATTTATTTTATTTAATTAATAATATAATTAAAAATTGAATAAAAGAATATTTCAATCAAATAATTTTTCATTAATATTTAAAAGAATATTTTTAAAATTTTTTTAATTAATTTTTGAAATTATTTTTTTATTTAATAATATTAAAAATAAATAATTAAAAATTAATATTAAATTATATGATTTTAAATAAATTTTGAAATAATTAATAAAATCAAAAATTCAAAATCAATTTATAATATTTCATAAAATATCTGAAATTTTTCAAATTGT
This sequence comes from Astrothelium macrocarpum, assembly GCA_021030915.1. Lineage (NCBI taxonomy): Eukaryota > Fungi > Ascomycota > Dothideomycetes > Trypetheliales > Trypetheliaceae > Astrothelium > Astrothelium macrocarpum. Next base: position 66,923 of record JAGEMR010000147.1, on the reverse strand, counting down.
TGAGTACAGGTCATTCGATGGTGCAGTGGAAGTAAGGACACTCAGGATAACGCTCACAGAGCTACTGTAGAAGGAACTGCCAACTGTATTACTTGTTGATGTGCTAATTAATGAATTGATAGATACAGATAAGAAGAGACAAGAGAAGGGGATGAAATATCCTTCTTCTGACGCTAATTTTCATCAGAAATAATAAACGGATATTGTCCTCTCAGCCTGCATATTTTTAACATTTCCTCTTAGGTCTAAAGGTCAATATTCCGTTAATCCAAATTATTGAATAAATATTTGAAAATTAGGACCAGTCTTAGATTTAATGAATCCATCAGCTGTCATATCAGAATTGGAAATAAATTCAATAATAATTCTTCTTATTCGTCATAATATTCGTATATAATGATAAACGATATTAATATATTTTGATCGTTTATGAATATATGCATTTTTCATTAATATTAATGTGGTCTGATTATTCTTTCGAAATTCAATTATTATTCCAATAAATAAATTAAAAATAAATTTTTGATTTTTTCTTATGATTAATTTTAAAAAAAAAGATCCAATCAGATATTCTTGTTTCATATTTTTCAGAATTTAGATAATCTATTAAAACTGTTTTGCGTATTTGTATATTATTATATATTCCACTTTTATTATTGATATTGTTACCGATTTCTATTTTTTATTCATTCACGAAATTGGACCTTCAATAAGAATAAATATATTTCCTAAAATAAATATTCTATCTATTTTATTTATGATATAATCTGAATCAGAATATTTAAATAGAATGTCTGAATGATTTTTATAAAACGTAATTCCGAAATTCTTGTTTGACTGAATATATCAATTCAATTTTTTTAATACCGATATATGAAAATCTGTTGGATTTTTAAGATATTGATTCAGTCTTTTAAATATAAAAGCAATATCTGATCTGGTCTGGATTTTTAGATATATCCATTTTCCAATTCTTTTGATATATTTTTATTTATTCGTTCTATTATTATTGGAATTTATTGGTCGAAGATTCTTATATAAATCCATAGGCGATTTAACCGGATTGATATTATCTTTATTTATATAAAATTCTGAAAGAATATTTTAAATATAATATATTTGATCGAATTATAGAATTTCTTTAATTCGATCTTATATTATTTGAATTCTTAGAATTTTCTGAATTTTTTTTAAATTTTTGATTTTAAATACGGTATCAAAGATATTTTTGAATTATTGGATATTTTTTGATTTCTTTCCGGCGATTATGATATCGTCGATATATATCAGAATTATAAAATTCTTTTCTGATTAAATGAATAAATAAGAATTTATTTTGTTTTATTCAAAATTAAATTTTTTCATTTTTAAAACGTAATATTAATTCCAATTTTGTATAATTTATTTCAGATTATATAGATTTCGTAGAATATGAAAATATGTCTTTAATGGAAAAAAAATGTCTGATAGATTTGTCATATAGATATCTTTTTTTAAAAAAGATTCGATGAAGGTATTATTAATATTTATATTATGTATTTCAAAATCTTTTATATAGATTATGGCCATAAATATCCGTAATATATCGTATTGAATAATTGATATAAATATCTTTTCAAAATCAATTCTAAATTTTTATAAAAAATTTCTGATAATAAATTTTATTTTAAATTTTTCAATTAATTCATTAATATTATATTTGATTTTGAATATCCATTTGAAAATGATGATATTTGATCCTTTTAATCAAAATACCATTTCTCAGATATTATTGATAATGAATATCTATATTTTTTTATTAACAATATCTTTCCATATATATCCCTATTTCGGATCATTAATAATTTCATCATATATTTTAGATTTAGAAATTTTTTTGGTTTTAATAATGAATAATACCCAATTAATTTTGATAGAATTATCTGACTCTATTCTTATAATAATTGTAAATAGAATTTGAAATATCTTTATTTAAGATTGATCTGAATTCTCATTATCGTCCTCTTTTTATCTTTTATTTTCTCTGATCTTTTGACTGATAGAAATTTCCTATTCTTTTTATACCGTTTTATCCGTGATATTTTGATTCGAATCTTTAGCTATTTCTTCATAATTCATTTTTGAAAATCTTTCAACTGATTTATTGTTTATCTTTTTTCGTGACGGAATTTCGATATGAAATAGTACATGTCTCTGAATTTCTGACTTTGGTGGTCTTTTTACTGGATTTCTGATTAGAATAATATTTAAAATGATATTGATTGGAAGATTTAAATCTTTATATACGATTCTTTCATTTTCACTGAATCGTATATCATCTATTAAAATCTTGATCATTATTTTTCTATCAGATATTCATATTTTATATTATTTTATAATATTATTCTTATAACCAATAAATATTCCTAATTTTTCTTTATTCATAAATTTATCTGATCATTCAGATAGAGATTTTGGATCAATATAAAAATATATTTTACATTTTCAAATTCAAATATGATCAATTAATGATTTGATTTCATAGAAGACTTCTTCTGATAAAATTCTTTATCCATCAATCTCTGATCCAATAATTATTCGATTCCATATATATATTCTGGCTTCTAAAATTTCAGGCCAGAATTTATTTAAAAAAGCGGCTTTTTTTAATATTGATTTTATATCTTCCTCTAAAATTTGGATGTTTCTTTCAATAGATCCATTTTATATTGAATTATATGATTCTATTAAATTGGGATTTATATCAAATTCCTTTTTTTATTATTTGATCATTTTAAATAATTCTTTTGTATTATCAAGATATACGGATTTTAATATAAATTCTATTTTTCATTCCATTTTTAATTTTCAGATTGAAAGAATTTCTATAATTTCCTTTTTTGTTTTTAATAAAAAGATCCAATATTTTCTAGAATAATTATTTATAATATATAGGAAATATCATTCGTTATTACGAGTCTTTTTAATAGAATCGTAGATATTTATAGAGATTAATTCGAGAATAAATGGTTTTTTTTTTGTTATTTTTTTTTATATTCTTCTGATTTTGGTGTGAATATAAATCTCGTATGGAACGTCTTTGTCTGTAATAGGAATCGCTTTATCTAGAATGGTCATTTTATGGAATTGATATAAAATTTGGTCTCCAAAATGGCCAAATTTCTGATATTAAAATAATATTTCAATTTATTTTTTATCAGTGTATGAAATTATTTCATATTTTATCTGAAATTGATTAATATTTTAATTAATTGCGGAAATAGCCAATTTGTTATATTGATTTTGGTATTTAAAGATTTTCATTTATAATTGGCCCAGAATTTTCTATATAATATATATTCCGTCTTGGATTTTTATTATAAGAATTAATTCTTGCTTCTGATTAATAATAATGAAAATTATTGACGATATTAAATTAATTAAATAATAATTATGATAAAATTTCCGTTCAGAAATCAAATTAATTCCGAATTTAGATATAAATAAAATATATAAAATAATTTTATTATTTTTATTATTTTTTATAATTATATTTCTCATATTTTTAGATGAAAGATATTTTTCATTAATTTTAATCCATTTTTTTGGAATCATTATTAATGATCTTTTAAAGAATTGATTATTATTAATTATGTGAATTAAAATGCAGAAATCGAATATCTATTGAATGTATGAAAATTTATCTTTTATTCTTTCAATTTACGCGGATTCTGTAATCTCATATTCATTATCTGAAAATATATATATTGATGAAAATGTAATTAAAGATATTGAAAAGGTTTTTTGAATAATATGAGTTTTATGATGGCGTTGATTCGATTTATTTTCGTTCTTTTTTTTCAGTTTTTTAAATTCTAAATCCAGTTTTTTGATTTGGGATTTTAAATCATCCGAATTTAATGACTTTCGATTTGGCGATTATTTCTTTATAATTTTATGGCCTCTATTTACCCTAATTATTAATTTGGCAGCCTATTTCGCCGCCTCACGATCTGAACAGTCCTTGACAAAATGATCCTTTTGATCATAAAAAAAGTATATCATTTATATAAACTATTATCTATTAAAAGATCGTTTGACAAATATGACTGTATCCTCCATTTTTATATTATTCTCTTTTTTGTGAAATAATTGAAATATCTTATCTGTATCTGTTTTGTTTTGAATATCAATTATATTTCATATCAAATTATATTTTGAAAATAAAATTGATAATAATTATTGAATTCGATATTTCAGAACCAAATGCGTTTTATGATCTGATTTAATAATAATTATCTTTTTTAATAAAATATTTAAATATATCCAAATTTCTTCTATTATTATAATATCATCCATTTTATAAATTACGTATTGAATCTGATATTATCTGATAAAAATTTGGAATCTTTTTTTATATTTATTTTTAAATATTATTCAAATTTCTTTTATTTGAATATATTCTGCGGTATATTCGTCATTTTTTTCTGATATATAGAAATCAATTCAATATAATGTTATATTGGAATTTTATTCGAATTCGGCAGAGAGGTCGGATAGAATTAATTGAAAAATCATAGAATTCGTATTTTTAAAAAATGAGATTGAATCGATAATCTAATATATTTATTTGTTAATAAATTATTTCAATATTTATCGGAATCATATTTCATAATTTATGCGAATTAAAAGGACGATAGATCATTTTTATCCGACGGAATCAGATATTATTATTTGAAAAATAATTAATAGAATCTGAATTATTCATAAATAATTAAAATTAAAAATCGAATTATATAAATAAAATAAAGAATAAAGAATGATAATGATCTTTGATTATTAGTATTGGGGTTGTATTCAGATTCCGTTTTTCTCAATTGGAATCCAGTCAATTCAGCTTTCCAAAATTGGTTAATTTGATACGTCCTTTTCACGATTTAAATACACCTTCAGAAGATAACAATATTCCTACTGAGATTATCTAAAACTTCGTATATACGACGGATGGAGAAGACGGTGATATCCTTCAATCTCTATATCCCCTGAATAGGTAGATTGAAAAAGCCTCTTCACAGTGAACAATATCACGTAACACTATGATACAATTACAATTCTAAATGGCCCTCTGTAAAACCCGGACTCATAATCTATTAAATATAGATCATTCGATGATGCAGTGGAAATAAGAACATTCAGAATAACACTCACAGAATTATTATAGAAAGAATTGCCAATTATATTACTTACTGATGTGCTAATTAATGAATTGATAAATACAGATAAGAAGAAACAAAAGAAGGGGATGAAATATCCTTCTCCTGACGCTAATTCTCATCAGGAACAATAAGCGGATATTGTCCTCTCAGCCTGCATATTCTTAACACAAATAATATAAAAAAAATTGAAAAAATTAATAAAAAAAATTTCAAATGATATTTTAATATCAGAAATTCAAAATCTTATTTTATCAATTCATTAATTTGAAATTCAAAATTTATTATTAAAATATAAAAATTAGAATTTAAAAATAATTTTAATTAAAAAAAAAAAATATCGTAATTGATTTAAATTTTTTTTTTTATATTATTAATAATAATAATGATTATAAAAATTATTTTTATTTCTTTCATAAAATATAAATTATGATTAAAAAAAATGAAATAATTAAAATTCAAAAAAAGATTGAAAAAATAATTAAAATAATTAAAAAAATTTCAATAATTATTAATAAAAAATTAAAATAAATTCAGAAATAATAATATCAGATAGATAAATAATTATTATTTTATATATATAATATTTTTATCATAATTCAATTATAATAAATAATAAAAATTTAAATATAATAAAAAATTGATAAATAATTCAAAATTGATATTAAAATATTTTATCAGAAATTAAAAAAAATCATCATTAATTTTAAAAAAATTTTAAATTATTATTAATTTTAATGAATTAAATAATTATAATATAAATAAAATTATCGTAATAATAAAATCAGAATATTAAATATATAAATCAGATAAATATTTAAATTAATTATTATAATATATTAAATATATTTGAAAAAATGTATTCAGGTCATATAATTGGAATCTCATAAGTTGTATTATTGCTGGAGTTATCGACGTTTAAATCTCGCCGTCGCGACAGCGAGGCCCCGAGCGGAGTGGTGGTCCGAGCGGAGTGGTGGGGAATACTCCTACCAGCAATTGTTCCCACACATAAATTGATGTCCAAATGAAGAAAGCGCTGCCACACTGCCAGAATTCCGCTTATTGAATCGTCAGACTTGCTAAGCGATGATAAGATTAGATTTGTGTCCAGAAAAGCAGTATCCACAAGGAAACTTATAAGACTTAGACTGTCTTGAGTTAGTCTTGCGGCCTGGTCATCACCCGTGGAGCTCTGCTGCAGGTACGGCGGAGCGGGCTTCCTCAATACTCCTTGACAAATGTTAACGCCAAGGGATCGAATAATCGTATATAGGGGATACTCAGACGCGAATCTTGTGCTGTGGAGATGCATGTGTCATCACAAAGACGAAATTTTGATGAGACATGTTATAGAGCAAACATTCTTTCAAATGAACAGCGATGCAGATACACAAGGTAAGGCAATCCTGGCACAATAGCACATCATTTTCTCGTTCTGCAGACACTCAAGTTTCTTTCCAAATCTGTCAATTGAGAAGTCAGAGGAAGCATTATCATGTCCTTGTTGCTTCATTCAGAGTCCCTTGACGAATTGGTCCAGACTGCTGACTAACAAACTTTTTGAGGCTGACCGGAAACCCCAAACTAGCCAACCTTCAAACTCGCCATTCTTTCCAACAATTGGCAGCTCACTGCAATGAGCATTTGAAATCAGAGGCAAACGAATCTGAAATGAGATCCGGTCTCTCGCCGATACATGAACTTATCAGATCTAGTAAACTAATTTCAACCAATGTCAATTGAAGGCCTGATGCCAACCCGTTTCAGAATAAAGCTGAAGGCTAAGCAGCCTGTTGGCCCCCAATGCGGCTTTTCTGTTCACCCGCTTAGGGGCCATACAACAGCGTCCTAACCATCTCATGAAACACTTTCCTCGTTTAAGCCATACCTTTCCCTGTTTCTAGTCGGTCCAACAGTAAGCCGCATCCTGCAATTTCATCCGCTACCACCCGCGCAAATGCCCTCTTCTCAAATGTCCCATTGCCACGCAAAGGCCCAACCGGTCGAGCTCCTACGGCCCCCCACTTCTGCGTGGACATGATGAGCCTCAACAGCATCCCTTAGGGTGACCGCCATTCATTTCAAAACTCATTTCTTCAAGCCCTCCTGTGATTCCGCATCCACCCGTTTTTGCGGTGTTCTCTCTTTCTTGCGGGATTCGGTGGGTAAAGAGTGTGTATCATGCGGTTATAATTCTTCTATTGATGCAAGATGTTGTCGTGGTTTGGCACGGGACTGCAGTGGGCTTTGCTTTGCGTTCTTCTACCTTCTCCAAGTCTAGTTCTGGCCGAACGGGGTGAGTTCTGCATTTGGCCCTTCACTCCGGGTAGGAGAGAAAATAGCCTAACTCTCCGCACAGGACCTCACAGCGCGGTCGCACGAGCCAATAGAACGTCAACGTCGACATCCTTCTCGTCAAATTCCTTGTCGTCGACACTGCAAAGCTCTTCACGGGCATCATTGCATTCTACAGCAAACCAAGGTAGCGGAACCCTACACATTGGCGACTACGTAGCTTCCGGAATAGGTGCAAATCAGGATAGCTCATCTGCAACTTCTACCACATTCAATTCGAGTACTACTCCGGTCCTTACGTCCAGTATCTTGATTCCTTCCTCAGGATTGCCACGTTTTACAATAGCGAATAATGCAAGTAATGTCTCCCATGCAACGACTTCAGCTCCGACATTGGCTCCCAGCCTGATCAATATTTACAACTTTACAAATGGTAGTGACGCTTGCTGGGAATCTTGGTCAGCATGGTGGTCTGCCAATGCCACGAACAATACATTCGCTGCCGCGGCCACGGAAACTAGTTCAGCGCCCGAATTAGAAACTCTCACTTATTCAGCAATATCGGGCCACACGAAAGGGCAACTCGACATCGTTACTTATCTTGACACCGAAATTGAAAATGGTTACACTGTCGGAACATTTACCTCTAGATATACAGTCACTACTTACCAACAAGCTCAATCATATTCCCCAGAATCCACAGGCACAATCAATTATGGCACATTCGCAGAAACTACAACTATTTCAAGCGATGTTTCGTTATTTGGACCAACCCCTTCATGTGCCCTCCCATCGGTCGTGTCACAGTGTAATGACCAATGGACGTCGTATGTGAATTATCAACAAACAAACATGAACGGATGGAGTTGCACTGCTACGGCCTGCAATCAACAAACAGGGATAAGTGGATTGAGCTGCAGTGCTCCGATCTGCAATTCTCAATATTCGTCTTACGACAACATGATGAGTAGCCTTTCGATCACGCAGCCCAGCTGTACACAAGCTTCTGTTGGACCTGAGATTTGTACGTCGGCACGCGATCTCTACTTCGAATCATGGACAGCGAACAATCCATGGATGCACCCAAGTATTGTCGTGGGCATCACTGTATGGGACGAAGCCCCTGTCAACTTTGCCGTTGGATATGTTACAGAAACGAAAACCTACACAGCCAACGGCACCACGAGCGAATCGTCCATAACTAGTTGGCCAACCTCTTCTGTCCTGGCCCCAGGTTGCTCTCTCGGTTGCGCTTCTTGCGCTGTCACTGGTGGAAGAGTTCGTCTGATATACTGGCCAGAGGGCACTCAGACAGCATACAACGCAACGCCAGCGCACAACGCGACCGCAGCGCACCCCCACAGTGCGAGAGCTATTGCCAACGCAACAGCCAACAACCTCGTCATCGCCAAAACCCTCGGCACCAGCTTCACCTCCCCCACCATCTACATCTCCTTCGCGTCCGTCTTCGCCTCCGACTCCTGCTCCGGCATCGGCCCCACCAAAACCGACATCATCGTGCCCCTCGCCTCGACGGACCTCAGCTCCCTCTGGGCCTCCTCCACCTCGCCCTTCCTCATCCAAACCGCCTCCTTCAACATCACCAACCTCAATCCCCCAGTCGCCGAAAGCATCTACCTCTCGCAACCCCGCTGCGCCGTGTCTCTCGCCCTCTACGGCGATGACGTCCAATACGGCGAGAGCCCCTGCATCCACTCCGTCCCGTACGAGCCGCTCCTCGCCATCCCGTCTTCGGTCCTCGACGGCCTCGACCCGCAGTGGGCGTCCTGCAGCGCGGACATCCGCGGCCTTTACGATCCGCCGATTGCGCTGACGCCCGCGACGGTGGCGGCGACGCCCACGCCCGTGTCGAGCCCGAGTAATAGCCCTGTGCCGGCGCAGTCGGTCAACCAGCCGACGTCGCCGCCGCAGACGGGTGCGCCTGCTCCGCCGGCCCAGCCGTCGCCGAGTCCTGCGAGTCCGGGTGGGAATCCAGCGGGTCCGACTGCTTCGGCGGATCCTGCGCCGGGTGATCCGGGTTCCAGCGGCGGAGGTAGCGATCCCGGCTCAAGTGGAGGTGCTGATCCAGGTTCTAGTGGCGGAAGTGGTGATCCGGGTTCCAGTGGTGAGGGTGGCAATCCAGGATCCAGCAGCGGAGGTGGTGATCCGGGTTCGAGTAGCGGAGGTGGTGATCCCGGCTCAAGTGGAGGTGGAAACCCGGGTGCGTCCAGCGGAAGTGGTAATCCGGGTTCCAGTGGCGGAGGTGGGACTGACCCTGGCAAATCGCCTTCTGGAGGCAGTGGTAGCGGTAGTGGCGGTAGTGGCTCCGGCTCTACTTCAGGATCAAGTTCTGGTTCTGGGTCTGGTTCTGGAACGGGGTCGGGTTCAGGATCAGGCACGGGCTCCAACCCTGGCTCCGGCTCCGGATCAGGATCAGAAGGTTCAGGTTCAGGCTCAAGCTCAGGTTCAGGCTCCGGTTCTGGGTCCGGCAATCCAGGAGGTAGCGGCTCGGGGGGTGGAGTTGCCAGTGAGGTTGGAAGTCTGCTCGGCGCGCAAGGTGGGCAGACTGCGCCAAGTCCGACGAAGGCTGCAGGCTCGGATCCAGGGACGACGGGCGGAGATGATCCGTCGACAGGATCTGGATCTGATCCTGGATCTGGATCTGGATCCAGCGGCAGTGGGAGCGGTGGTGGGAGCGGTGGCGGTAGCGGCGGCAGTAGTTCTGGATCAGGCGGTGGGAATGCACTTTCAATTCTTAGTCAGGCTCTACAGCCGGCGCCCACTTCTAGCGGATCCACTGGAGGTCAAGCAGGGTCTGGAGGTAGTCGAGGATCAAGCGGCTCCGAAAGCTCGGGTAGCGCTGGAGGTTCAGGTGGTACTGAAAGCTCAGGCAGCGCTGGGGGCTCAAGCGGCACTGGAGGTAACGGAGGCTCGAGTAGCTCCGGGAGCTCAGGTACTTCGGGAAGTTCAGGTGGTTCTGGAAGCCCAAGTGGTGCCGAGGGCTCTAGCGGCACTGGGGGCTCAGGAGCCGCTGGCAGTTCTGGCAGTTCCGGGGGCTCAGGCAGTTCCGGAACTTCAGGCAGTGGCGGAAGCTCAGGAGGGGGTGGAGATGCAGGTGGTAGTGGGACTGCAGAAGGCGGCGGGGCTTCAGGTGGCAGTGGATCCACCAGCGGTGCCGGAATCCCGGATGGAAGTGCGCCTCCAAATAGCAGTGGATCCTCAGGCGCAAGCGGAACCTCAGGCGGGAGCGGAACTCCAGAAAGCAGTGGATCTTCAGGCGGCAACGGACCCCCAAAAGGTAGCGGGACTTCGGGAGGTAGTGGAACCGGGGACCCGGAAGGTAGTGGGACACCAGGGGAATCTGGAACATCCGGTAGTTCGGGGTCTTCAGGTGGCGGCGGCGGCTCAGCAGGTGGTGAGACCCCGAGTAGCGGCGGAGCCTCGAGTGGTGGGGGAGCCTCGGGCAGTGGTGAGGGAGCCTCGGGTGGTGGTGGGGTTTCGAGTGGCAGCGGAAGCTCATCGGGGAGCGAGAGCTCAGGTGGTAGTGGATCTGGAGGGTTAGAAGGGACGGTGACCTCAAACACTCCTGGGAATGCACCAGGTAGCGAAGGTTCAGAAGGCAGCGGAACTTCGGGAAGTACTGGAAGCTCGGGTAGCAGTGGAGGAGACCCGCCTTATTCTGGAAGTTCCGAACCTGAAGCCTCTGGAAGCGGAAACGGCGGGAGCAACTTTGCTCCTTCTGGGAGTCCAGGAGGCCGGAACGGCGCAGCAGGAACCGCCGTCATTGGATCATTAACAATATCTGCGAATCCTTCGAGCTCTGGAATAATTATTGGTGGCTCCTCCGTAGGAGTTAATAGCGCGACGACTGTCGCCGGCATCCCCATTTCTGTTGGAACTGCAGGTGTTGTCGTGGGAGGACCTAGTTATGCTCCAAGCCCGAACCAACCAATCGTTATCGGCGGCAGTACCCTTCAATCAGGTCAAAGCGCAACTCTCTCGAATCTGGGTGCTGATTCAGGCAACGGTATTGCCTCCCCTCTGCCCACCAGTAGTAGCGGGACTGTTTTTATCAACGGACCGAACGGTGCTCTAACACCGCTCTCTGTCGGTGGCCCAGGAACCACTGTCAGCGGTGTTCCTCTCAGCGTTGCCCCCGCTGGCTTAGTATCTGGCAGCTCTACGATCCCTTGGAACTCAGCCCTACCCACAAGCAGTAGCGGAACTATTTACGTTACCGGATCGGATGGCAAACCGATTCCGCTTTCTGTTGGCGGACCAGGAACTACAGTAAATGGCGTACCTCTCACTGTTGGCCCCGCTGGTTTGGTATCAGGCAGCTTCACGATCCCCTGGACTTCAGCTTCGCCTTCAAGAAGTAGCGGGATCATCTATGTCAGTGGACCAAATGGCATACCAACGCCGCTCTCTCTTGGTGGTCCGGGAACCACAATCAATGGTGTCCCTGTTAGTGTCGCTCCCGCCGGCCTGGTATCAGGCAGCTCTACGATACCCTGGAACTCGCCTCTGCCTACTAGAACCAGCGGAACCATTTATATCAATGGACCGAATGGTGTGCCAGTGCCTCTCTCGCTAGGTGGTCCAGGAACGGCCATTAGTGGCGCATCTCTAAGTGCTGGGCCCGCTGGTTTAGTCTCCGGCAGCTCCACGATTCCCTGGAACTCAGTCGCAACTTCGATTGAGGAAGAAGTTACATTCTCCGCAGGAGGGCAGCTAGAAACGGTCATTGCAGGCCCAGGGGGAAGTAGCATCATCATGATGAGTGCAGGTGGAAGCACGACTTTGGATATCCAGGGTGGTGCGGTGACGATTTCCGGCGAGACCATCAGCATGGCTTCAAATGGCGTCGTTATCGACGGCTCCACAATGGCTTGGAGCACGGTAACCGCTATCGGTGGAGATGTCAGCGCTACTAGTGGGAATGCCGAGCCAACAAATGTTCCTACGGGCGGAGCTGGTGCAAATGCCTCTTCATCATCAAATACTTCAGCGACAAGCTTTGCTATGTTGCTGAAGGTTCCGGATAATTTGCTTGCCGCCGTGATCGTAGGATTGACGGCATTGGTTGTTGCAATGTAAGGTTTTTCGGCAGCCGTGATAAGATGCTGTATCTACATGATTTCTTTCAACTTTAATAGACACCAGCGTGGAATTGTGGCAGGAGAGGGACTTCCATTCGTCTCCCACTTCTTCCTGCCTTGATCAATGTCATGCGCTTCAGCAGCGATGTGCATAGATAGAACTTACCTTTATTTAATAGCTCGGATATTTACTCTTTTAGACTCTTGCCCGTTCAAACAGCAGTTGTCGCTTCAAAAGATAGATCTGGGCCGCCTGTTATATGTATCAGATGCATAAAGTGTGGTTGAGGATGCCGTGATTATATATCATGATCCTGAATAAACTAGACCAACAGCATTGTACACAGCAGTATTGCTATGAATCCTTACAACGTCTACACAAAAAATGACACCTATGACCGCGGGGGATATAACTGGCCACATGCATTGTAGAAGGAACTCTATGCTATTACAATGAATAACCCATTGAAAAGCAATTCCAAATTTTCCAGTAATTGTTGTAGAGAGCCTTTCTACAAGACGTGTGGCAAATTATATGTCTCGCGGCCGTGGGTGATATTTCTTACTGCAACCCCTGTTGGTTCCGAGATCCGAGCTTACTTACCTTCACCGAACCTCCAGGTTCAAGCAATTCCTAACCAAAGGCCTCGAATCCTGGGAAGAATTGGAAAGGATTGAAGATTCGAAGCGTCTCTTTCAGCAGCTTTGTGTGTTGCTTGGAAATGTATTCTGTGTCTCGCATTGCCCGTTCTCAAATAATGCACTCGCTAGTGAATCTCATGTCAGCATCAAGTTTGTCTGCTGTCTAGTGCCCAGTGTCGAAAGAAAGTAGAAGTGATCATATACTCACCATCAACGGTATACGTGCTTGCTGGCTGCCTCAGCACCGTCTGGGATGCATCAGGCGTCAAGTCATCTTCGCATTGCTCCTGAACCGAGCCACCGTTGACGGTGCTAGAGCCCGTCCACACATCAATATGAAGTTCATCATTCTCATAGTCCGTTGCTGCGATTACGTAGTGAGTTAGTCCTACAGTTGACTACTATATACAAAAGATTAATAGCTCGTGTGAACGTACTGCACTGACCGCACTCATCCTCCATGCGTAGATATTTCTGCAGGTATGGCAGGTAGATGATTTCGCACTGATCGTATTCGTTTGGATCGCTGGCGAATGTCAAAGGGTCGTCGTAAGTGCCGGTTCCTGTGGTAAGTGTAAGCCGGGGTACTAATCAGGAGTGTTGGAGAAGAGGAAAGTAGGATTAGTAACAAATGAGTTTTTCGGAATGACTGAAGGGAAAATAACGGATCCGGGCGGAAAGGACACCCGGAAAGAAAGATTTTGACGGTAATCGTGAATGATTAAACATGAAAACCCGACCTCCTGCGATGTAATTGCGACCACCGCAATCATATGCGGTACCTGGCCCTGGAGGGCTGTTATCAGGATAACCGTAGAAAGTGATCTGAACATTAGGTACTTCGCTGCAAGCCAAGGAAAGCGCGGAGAGCATTGACGCGAGGAAAAGAGATAGCATGGCTGCCGTCATTGTGTTTAACTTATTTTATCGAAAATAACAAACAATCGGTCGGGGTTGTTGTAGTCAAAGGCTCATGAGCAAGGGCAATGACCTTCATCTTTATAGTTTGATGAGCAATAACGTGGTTTCTGAACAGAAAAGATGACATGTGATTGGTGAACGGCTCATTTGCTTTTTGAAAGACACTGAGTAGGTTAGATGCTATCAATACGCAATATTGTTCGTTTAAAATTGGAGAATGGGAAACGGGTTTCTGTTGGTGCATTAGGGTCTAAACTTAACACGACAATTTCGTCTGCCTACTTTCCCATTTGATCAATGACATCAAGGCATAAATTGCACATTCAATACGAGGCGAGAATCAGGAAAGAAGATGGTTGCAAAAATATAGTTTCTCGGTTGCTAGACTAAGTTTAGCTCAGGGGTCCACCAGCACTAAATTGACCACACTCGGCTCCCAAATTTACGTGCAAAGGCTGAGAATGGGCTCCAAAGGCAACTCAACACTCCCGCATACGTCAGTCGGTCTAAGCCATTCGTCTGAGTTAACTTCGTCGAACCTACTATTGAATAGGCGAATGGCATGCACGGCTGTGCTGCTGCAGTGCGACCCGAACCGCAGCTGGATCTTACCTTATGGGGGAACTACCTCCTAAACAATGTTCTGTCAGCAGGGTAGCAATCATTTGCGCCTGGCTGGATATACAATTCGCTGAATGATACTCAACCAGGAAGGTGAAATGGTGTACGCGAGCTGTCCTGCAAAAATTCCAGAAAATGGAGGAGCGGGTCAATTGGATCGATAGGGGTTTTCTCGGCTGTGTGCACGTGACCGCTGTGTGCACACCTCGAAATTCGTTCAACTCCACCATTTCGTACACGAATTACACCATCAATATGGGCTCGATTGAAGAAGCGATTGCAGCAGCAGATGCGCAGAAGTATTTTAATTATATCCAGTTAATTAAAATTTATAAAATTGATCGTATAATATTGTCGTGATGTCATAGAAATGTTATCAAAGATTTTGAAAGAATTCAATTTAAATTTTATATCAAATTTTCAGAATCATAAAAAAGGATATTAATTGAATGAATTAATATATTTACGGATCATGATATTTCATTTTCTAATTAAATGATACGAAATTTTATTTTCGAAATTAATAAAATTGAATTGGAATTGAATTGATAGAATCGTTTTATATAATATTATATGATTGAATTAAAATTAGATTTTTTAATATTTTTTAATTTCGCGTGAAAAAAGGCAGATAATTTCAAATAATTGGAATTTTATTTCAATATAATATAAATTCTTATTTTATATTATTTTTATATTAATATTTTTTTAAATAAAATTTAAAATAGAATAATACGATATTTTTTTACGTAATATATATAATATAAATAAAAAAAATTTTTTTATTGGCCAATTTATAAAATAATATCATATTTTTATTAAATCATTTTATAAAAATGATTAATTTCAAAAATCAGATATAGATAATTTTCAGAAATAGATTATTATTTTAATAATAATTTATATAAATAAAATAATATTTTTATCATTATTTATTTATAATTTAAAAACGAATTTAATTTAAAATTTTTAATTTTAAAATTTTAATTCAATTATTTATAATTATAATTTTATAATATTATTTTCTGATTGAATGAATAATGAGATTAGATTTATATAATTAAAAAATATATTTGATAAATATATTAAAATTAAATTAAAAAAAAAAATCTATTATTATTTTTTAATAATGAATGATTATGAAAATTATATAATAATAAAATTTTTAAATTATTATTATTATTATCAAATTTTTATTATTATTTTTTTTTTTTTATTCGATTTATCATTTTTAATTATTAAATATAAATTTATTTAATTTATTGATAATTTATTATATAAAATATTTAAATGAATGAATATATCAAAATCAAAATATCAGCCGATTTATTAAAAATGATTTTTTTAATATATTTTAATTAATATAATAAAAAATTTTCATTTTTCAAAATATTATTAATAAATAATTTAAAATAGATTTTTATTCATTCAATTTAATAATAATATTTAATTAAATATTAATTTGATGATTATAATATTTTCGTATAAATTTAATGAATTCAGAATTTTTTATATAAATTATAAATATTTATTAGTATTATTTTAGATCAAATTTGGAATTATATATAAATCTTCAAATTATGAAAGAATTGGATCAATTTATAATTAAATATATCAAAATAAAAATAAAAAATAATATCATCAAATATGAGAATCAAAATTTTAAAAAAATAATAAAATTAGAATAGAAATATATAAAACATCGTAAAATTATTGAAATATTTATAAAATATGATAAAATATAATTCTAGAATTCTAATAAAATATAATTCATTCATGAATAATAATAATAAAAGAAGAAAAAAAAGAAATATAAAAAATAATAACAGAAGATATAAAAATTCGAATAATAAATTATTAAATAAATGAAAATTGAGATGAAAATTCAGAATCGACGCGTTTATGAGAAAATTCAAAAAAAGTAAAAATAATAACGTGAAATTGAATAATAACAGTGGAAGAAGATTCAGAAATAACGAATTAATATAAAATAATTCCAAAATAAGATAAAATAATATAATTAATCATAATAAAAGAGAATTATATTAATTGAAAGATTTCAAAATGTGATATTGGATGATAAGGAATATTTGAATAAAACTGATACGATTTCTTATTCTAATCATTTTTAACGTCAATAATAACATTCATAACATTTTAATAATTAAAATTTGCAATAATTCTTATTTATATGAAATTCAGTTACATTTTAAAATTAATCTCATATTAATTATTATTATGGTTATTGAAATATTTAAATTTGAATCCATGGTGTTGAGAATTTGGTTGAGTGTGCACGCAGTGCAACCGTAGGAGTTTTGCCGGCAGCGTGCACGTGCCTGCAGCGTACACACTCACCACCATAAAAATCTACCATATTAAAACGCTTATTTCTCAACCAAATATGAATACTTTTATTTTAAATTTAAGAAACTGATTGATGATATATTTGTGAAATTTTTTATTATAAATCAAAATCCTCTAAATGGCGTGGTCGTTTGGTATTATATTCTGATTTGGTTTTCGTAAATTTTACTATTTTTTATTCTATAACAGCCTCAAATACCGAATTCGATGTCTCTATTTTATTAATTTATTTCTTCTTTTTTCCAGATCTCTTCTTTGATATTTTAGCCTCTAATAAAAGCTGTACCGTAACTTCTTTCTATTTCTTTCTCATCTCGCGTATAGCCTTTCGATCAGCCTCCTATTCTACCTTCTCAAATCTTT
The DNA here is from genome assembly GCA_021030915.1 of Astrothelium macrocarpum. Taxonomy (NCBI): domain Eukaryota; kingdom Fungi; phylum Ascomycota; class Dothideomycetes; order Trypetheliales; family Trypetheliaceae; genus Astrothelium; species Astrothelium macrocarpum. The sequence goes on along the minus strand of JAGEMR010000147.1, from coordinate 49,417 downwards.
TTCTTTCTTTTTCAACCTTTCGCTCTTGAAACTATTACTCCTTCCGTATTTTATTAAAAATTCTTTCCTCAAATCTCTATTATTTCCGGGTCTATTTGATCTGTTCTATCTGATCTTTCTATTCCTGAAACTACAAAATACGTTCAATCTTTTTAGAATTAACCCAGATCGCCTTTTATTCATTTTCAGCACGTATTTCTTCAATTAGAAATTTACCACGAGATTTTCGTTTCTTCTAGATTTTGATATTCTCATTAGCCTATATGAATTGGTGTTTTAAAATGGCATTTTCTACAGCAACTGCCTCATATTTGCGAAAGAACTTTTCATTGACAATATCGGCTATTTCCGTATAAATAAAATATCTTATTCTTTTTCAATCGCTTTTTAAAATGTCTGAAAATGACCCTTTTGAATTGTTTAAAATAGACCTTTTTGTTAACTATAACTGATCGAACACAATTTCCGGACGAAACGGTATTAAATTTATTTTGGCCCAATCATTCATAATATTGTGTTTTGTAAAAGCATCAACGAAAATAGGCCAGAATAAGTCAAAGAAATTTCTTGAAGATGAATTGATTGTTCTTCCAGTAGTCTCAATCCAGTCCTTCAGACATTATGAATATCATATAGCCAGAGGGCTAAATAGACTAACGTTTAGAAGCTATAATCAATACGTTGAATGAGATGGAAAAACAGCTATTAAAATACGGTTTTCGATAATCCAATAAAGGAATCTTAGATTAAAATGACTATTATGGCCATTTAATCAGAGAAATTTCTAATATCTATCATTTCCAGTCTTTTTACGGGTATTTTTATCGAAAATCTTAATTAACCATTCGAATATTAGATCTTCATTCGTAAAATCAGAAAACGTGTTTGTGAAATAATAATTATATTCATCTGATTTGAAATTTTGAAATTATAAGATTTAAAGATTTCCATAATTTTAATAAATCAGAACCGGTGGAAGAAAGATGCTATCTACGCAGATAATAGTCATAAAAATTACTCATAATCTATTATTTATTTATAATATATCTTTGATCCGGCCTTATTTGAATATTGGAATAGAAATAATATATTTCATCTTATGAATATAATTTTAAAAAAAATTCTTTTCATCAATGTTATAATTATTCTGTGATGTGATATCGTATTTTTTGATCTTTCAATCAAATTAATAATAATATTAATATGAATATTAAATTAGACGGTTAATATATTAAATCAAAATATTTTTTAAATTCTATCTAATTATCTGATTTTTTTCGTGTGATGTCGAAATCTTTAAAATAAATTGATATAATCTCATTTATATGATTCTGTTTAAAACGTTTAATCCAATGATTTTTAGATCATATACTAGCTAGATTAAAGGCGAATCTGCGAATTATAGCCGGCGTAGAAGGGGTACCGAGAACAGAAAATTTATTGATTTCGTTTATAAGAACCTTCGTTTATTTATTGTTAAATAGATTTTTATTTTCATGATAATCATTTTTTGAGACTGTTTTACTTCACCAATAACGTGATAATATTGAACGATTAATTCCATATTTTTTTACAATTTCTGTGATATTAGGAATTTTTTACAAATTCAAATCTTCAATCGTTAAATTGATTACTTGCATATTAGTAGAGAAATAAGCATTCTAATATGATAGATTTTCGTGGTGGTGAGCGTGCACGCTGCAGGCACGTGCACGCTGCCGGCAAAACTCCTACACACAGCCGAGAAAACCCCTACTCCGCTTGCCTTGACAATTACCGGTTATGGCGATTTCCATTTGCTACTTGTCCTAATTCATCTTCAAATTCTCGGTAATACTAGAGAGCATAGACACATCTACTCGTCTAATTTCTAGGTTGATTATGTGAATGTTTGCGAAATGGATGTTTTCTGAATCAACACGCCTCACTTTTGCACAGAAAACTTCATTAGCTAACTGGAAACAATCGAATCGCTCGAGCTTATCACGGTGGGGTTGCAGACGGGATTCTAAGGACGGTATGCAGATCGCAATTGCAGTGCCTCAGAGCACTGGCCCTACAACAAGCAAAGACTATTGCAACCCTCTCGCTCCGCCGATGATGCTGATCACTGCCAAACGGCAGTCCCATGTCCGACATTTTGGTCCCTGATCCTCTCCCTTCCCGTCTCATTTGTGATTTCGCTCGTTTTCGCTGGAGAAATTGGGAAAGCATATTGGTCACAGAAGATAGCGCCTGCAGTCCTCCCAGACCCGAGCACTGAACCCCGGACGCGATACCCAAAATGATCTCAATATTTTTGCCTTGAAACAAAACGCAAAATAGTCCAATATACGCTATTTCTCCGAGCTGGGGCGATGCTGTGGGGATGGATCCCCTTATGGCATTGGTCCCATTGTTTCAATGTGCGCGCGCTGCAAAATTCTTTGGCAACCCCCTGCTGTGAAAGGTTATTTGCCCAAGATGTTGCTCATAATAGCAACGAGCTGCGACGACAAGCTTGTTTCTATATTTGAACTTCCCGTTTGGTCTCCATCAACATCTCGTAAGTCTCAGTCCATGACACAGGAAGCGAAGCCAATCTTTTGAAGAGGAAAGTGAGCATCCAAAGCATGACATCATCTTTCTTGGTACGAAGAATCTAGGTATGCATTTGTATATAAGGTCCTGAAAGATCATCTTGTCCCACGAATTGTCACATCACTCGTTGAGAGTAGCATTGCCCTGGTTTCTCAAACTCTATCTTTGAACGATCACACAATGAAGTCGACACTTGTTACTACTCTAGCTCTTACGTTTACTTCTACCGTCTACGGACTTGCACTTCAGAAAAGAGCCTCGAATTCATGGGGTGGCGGCAATCTTTACTTTCTGCATGGGTTGGCAGATAGTGACCAGGATTACTACATCGATACCCTCGCGTCGGATGGCGCAAAGGTTGTACGCATTTGGGGTACGTCTTTCATTCAGCTCTTCCTCAGTTATACAGTACTCGGCTTCCAGATAGCATACTCTCCATACTTTCATGGTACTAACTGCGAACGAAGTTACCAACGTCACTGCGGGCTGTGTAAAGGGAAGCAATGTCACCACAATGATCCCCGCTCTCGAGCCTAACTCCATTGGGACTTATGATGATACCGTTCTGGACGCTCTGGATGGAGTGCTCGCAAAGCTTGTTGCAAAGGGCATCAAGGCCATTATCTCACCTCATGACGGGAACTCTTTTGGGATCAATGATTGCGATGTCTATGGGAAGGCATATGGTTGCGATGGTGGTAGCAGCAGCGCTGCCGAAACTTTCTACTCCAGCACAACAGCAAAATCTCAGTCCGGCTCCCTTGCCCCCTCCACAAAGCCATCTTTGCTAACTCACGTAAAGGTATGATGCTCGCATGGCGCATATACTTAATTATCAGTCGCCAAGCAGCGGAAAAGCTTGGAGCCAATGGAGCGAGGCAATCCTTGCTTTCGACATTCAGAATGAGCCGTTCCAGCAAGCTGAAGATCAAGCTTCAGATAACGACCCAAATGACTGGCTTTGTGGCAGGGCTGGGAATATGCAAAGCATTATCAAAAATTCAAGCGTCCAATTAGCGACTGGCGGTATCGGCGGTGATCAAAGTCATGGCAACAACTTGATGCCCAAAGCTATTGAGTGCTCTGCAATCAATCTCGTAAGCATTCATGGGTGAGTCAGGATATCCCTCGATCTTATACACTTGTGTGAATCTAACGCCTCCAAGGTATGTCTCAACAGCAAACTTCTGGTCTGGCAACTTGCCAAGCTTCGAGAGCACCGCCGCTTCGAACGGCAAGCTGCTATATGTCGAAGAGTGGGGCGTAACGACCACCGACACTGACGATTTCAATTCTCAAGCCTCGGCAATTATCGGGGCTGGCATTCCGTATGTTTACTGGGAGTTCACACCAGGCCCTGATGGAACGCAAAGTTGCTGGACGGGATGCTGCAATGGGTATGACGGCTACGAAGTTGGGCTGAACAGCAGTAAGGGCAATGCTCAACAGGCACTTCAGAACGCTGCTTCCCAGGCTGCCAAGCAGGATTGGTCTGGTCTAATAAATTAGGGTTCGCCTTGAGAGGTTGTTCTTGCAGAAACAGGTCAGATTCCTGAAAGACAACCGCAGCTTCAGCTTTTCTCTTCGTCAACGTTGGCTTGATCAATCTGATCCACGTCCGCGCTGAGCTGTGCTACTGTTGTCATGTTGTCAAATTTTCGAATAACCTGTAAGGTAGCATAATAGCTAAAGGGCAGTGCAATAAACCAGAAGGCGAGATTTATACTGGCTGTAGCAATTAGAGCCGTTGGAACAGCCTGGACTCCAAATCCGATCGCAACCGCAGCCGTTTCAATGCCTCGAAGAAGAGAGCTGTATCGGATTTGCTGGCCTGGGGAGTCACTCAGATTGCTGATGCACCAGTAGATATAGTTCTCAACCATGCCAAGACTAAGATATTGGAACATGTACACGCCAAAGCCAGGTCCAAAGGTGCTTTGATTCGACCAGTCCACAGTTGGTTTAGTATGACGAAAGTTATTCTGAATGATCACAGACCAAATCCACGTCGCACTGTTCAGTATCGCAATGAGAATATATGTGACAATAGCTCGCATCTTGCGACTCTTTTTCCAGGGTAAGTCGACCAAGGAACCTCCGATCCACGTGCCAAGCACCATGACTACTGCAGTCATAAGCCCTCCAAGAGCGCGAGCGCGAACGGTAAAGTACGTCTCTAAATAAGTACCTGGGTACGCCTGAATCCAGCCAAAATACCAAAAGAGCGGGATAAGAAGAAGAATGGACTTGCTTCTAGCGAGCTGCCATACTTCTTTTGCCTGAACACGCCAATCAATTCCACGAGGCGCTTCAATCCGAGTGCCGTCGTCGCGCTGTACTTGCTCTGGATTGGAGAGCAGAAGAGCAAAGAAGAACCCCAGACATTGGATGGCAATGAAAGCTTGATAAGTCGAATAGCCGACTTGGCCTTTCTGACCGGTTTTATGATTGAGGCCAAGAGAAGTTGCCCCACCAATAAGCCAGCCCAGATCACGAAAAGTGAACCAAGTAGCAAGATAGCGACCTCTTTTGTGACTCTCAGGATACCCTGTAGCAATAGCGCCTTCAACGCTCCAGAAGAAGCCAGCACTAATTCCGCAGGCTACCGCACCAAAGTAGACGAACCATATAGTACCAAAACGATTATTGACATAGAGTCCAGCTGCATAGAGTGGATAGCCCAATGAGCCAATGGCCAGTGTCCATCGAAATCCTATTAAACTTGTCATCCAAGGGCCTGAAAAACAAGTTACCGTCATGAATGCATATAACAAAGCATTGGCGGCATTGACAAGGTTTGGATCCTCTGAACCTCCAACTCCAAGGCCATTCATGGCAGTCCATATCCCAGGGGCAGTAAAGGCACAGCTACCAACCACAAGAATTTGAAAGAGAGTGCTGCGGAAGAAAACGCGCTTGGTGTTAGCTGGAGCATGGTAGTTGCCCGCTGGCTCTTCATCCCCAATATTGGACTCTGTTTTTTCCGCCGTCGGGCTCGGTAACATGATTCGAAAGTATTGAAGATTAGTGAAAGGTTCAGGACAGACACAGAAGTAACTCAATACGTTCTAGAAAATATACCTTCTAAGAAAAGCTCTGAAGAGAGTAGGGGTATGTAGAAGATCAGAAAACGTCAACTTCGGAATTTTGCGTGCTCGGATCAAGCACTAGTGACGAGAAGGCATCTTATCATCACGATAAGCACGCAAGCTACTGATTGTGTGACATGACATGTAGACCCTGCAAGTCGCCATTATTGTTCAGCATGGGTTCTGGGCCAGTAACGCTGGCTACATGAGGCACCCTATCGTTATTCGTGGTTGAAAGAAAGGCGAGGAACACCGCAGCAACATACCTCTTGCGGCTAACCCTTGCGCGTGAATTGGTAGCCAACCAGCTCTAAACATCGACCACTGTAGTCTATGGTAGAGAAGCAGGGTCAGCCTTAATGTCGTGACTGTCCGATTTTCGTGATCTTAGTCCAGATGAGCAAATCCGCGGACCCCACAACGGCTCAACGGCTCAGCGAGACTGTGCTTGGCCTGTCGGCTGTAAGTTTACATGTAATTAATGAAATAACTGTCGAAGTCAAATCTTGGAGATTTGGAGTTCATGATGGAGACGATTACCGTTGAGGCTGGAGGGCGAGCGCTCAAACTTGACAGCGTCTCTTCACCAGCGCTCGTGTTTGAATTGTTTGATCTTCCAGCAACCAATCAACGCGTGCTTGGAGCGCCTCACCCAGCTAACACGGTTACACCCTTGGCACTACGTCCATCGACACATGAGGGCGTCCAACCTGACCTCGACACCGTCGTTGAGACAATCAAGTCGTTGCAAGCGCAGGGTGATATTTTGACAAGGAAACTTGCCCGTCATGGAACACTTCTCTTCCGAGGCTTGCCGATTCGCAACGCGAACGACTTTAGCAGGTTCGCCCATTCTTTTGGCTACAGGCCGCATGAAATCATCGGCATAGTAGTCAACAGGCCGACGCTTGCTCCCAATGTCGCGCCAGCAAACGAAGCTCCTAATTCAGTGCTCATCTACAACCACAATGAGTCGCCGCAGGTGCCCCACGCTCCAGAATATATCTTCTTTTATGGTCACAAGGCGCCAGAGAAGGGCGGCGAAACACCAGTCTCCTCCTCCCTAGAGCTATTCTACCGAGCCCAACGGGAAATTCCCGAGTTTGTCGCCGAACTCACCGAGAAAGGCATCCTCAGTAAAGTCGTATACAAGGTCGAGAAGCAATACGAAGGCGGGTCGACATTACAACAAGCATTTGGAAAAGAGATTAAAGAAGACGATGACAAAACAACCAGGCGAGCTAACATTGAAGCTCAAATCGCCCGTTATGGTCGTGGCAAGTTTACCACTTGGGAATGGACCGACGACGGCATCACCTTGACACATAGGCTTCCAGCTATCCGAACCCAGCCCGAAACTAATCTTCCCACATTATTCACGGGTCTGGCGGCGTACTACAAGAACGCGCAGGTCAATGCTCTGTCAGGAAGAAAGAATGTTACACAGCAGCTGTACGGCGATGGTACAGCTATACCGGAAAAGTATCTTGAACATCTGGCAAAGATCACGGATGAGATTCGCGTCCTGCACAAATGGCAGGAGGGTGACGTGCTCGTCTATGACAACATTATTGCTCAGCACGGTCGTCAGCCATGGGAAGGTGAACAGTCAGACCGCGTGGTTCTAGCAAGTTTGTTCGATGGCGCCAAAGTCCCGGGGCCCTATGGATACGGCGAATGGGCTCAAGTAGTCCAGGCTCTTGATGAGTAGACAGTGTCGTAGCTATCTTAATACTGGAGACAAGAACCAGGAAAATGTGAGATTCCATAGCCGCTATTCTAAAATTACTCCAAGTTTCTCAATGGCCTCTTTGTGACATTGATCTGGCGGTCCCTGGGTTGCAAGCACTTCCAACATCCTCTTGTCCCAATATTCTTCCAAAAAGTCTTCCACTTTTAGCGCAAGCTCCTCATGCTTCTTTGCAAATTCTATCACCAGTATTTCTAGCTGCGCAATTGGGTACCTCTCCTCTTCCCGAATCTCATGAATTTTTGTGGAGTCCTTGGAACTCTGGACGTCAGCTTGTTGCTTGAATAGCGTTTTTTCATTAGAGCAGCAAACGTGTGTCATGTTAAGTCTTTCAAAAGTCCAGAAGCGAATAAAAGATGTACACCAGTGCTTCCACTGATTGATGCGTGTAGATAAACCTGGTAAAACCCGTAAGAGGTTGATGAATTCTCTCAATACACAAGCAAGAAAGTAGGGAGTTTGAGCTTCGCGCCCTCCGTCCTCAAGCTCGGCTACATCAAAATTCTGCTTGTATCCAATCAGCAGTGCCGACAAGGCCGAGCATCCAAATTCGGAGCACGCGCAATTGCATGTGTCCTGGGCTGAAGATCTTGACAGATCGATAAAAAAAGTAGAAAGCATCCTTAGTCGTTTCGTGACGTCGGCGCTTAGTGTCTCTGACATCCGTTGGATGCGGGGGACTACGTTCTTCAATGCAATCCAGGAATCCAATCGACTATCGCCCCATGCCGTAGTGTGGCTTATAGAAATGAACCCAAGATCAAGACCAATCCTATGACTTAGACCTATTGGAACCATCCAAGCCTTACGGAACCTCGGGTTTGAGGTAGATAAGTTTGTGTTAGCACCTTTTCTGATTAGCCAGAATGCAATATCCAGATCGCTCCGTGTGTCCTGCATATATCTGAAAACTTGGTTAACACTAGACCGTCGCTCCCAAGGATGCATTCTGGCAATTTCAGCTAATGGTGACACTCCTTTGTGATCCACAGCATCGAAGTCTCGAAATCCCATCTCATAAACAGAATCAAGATGTTCCAAAGGCATTGCAGGTCTAGCAAAGGCGATTGCATGGTAAATTGTAGTACGTTGTGGCGAAGTATATAGCGCTCGGGGTATAGTGATACCAAACCGCTGTAGAGACGCGCAGGTACCACTGGCATTGATGTCGGGAACAGCCGGCGCAAAACTACCAAGTTCTTCTAAAAGCTTCGTGGGTAGTGTTAGGAGAGCCTCCTGACGTAGCCTTTCCCTTCTTGCTTTGAGGCCGCGGACAAGAGATTTTGTGATAGATGGATCTACCTCAAATAAACGCGCCGTGGCTACACGCCATTTTTCTGTGATCAAATAATCGTCTCCATCTTCGCGTGAATACTCTTCACATGGGACTGGAATATCTGTCTCCAACATCAACTCCAAAGCTTCTAATAAGCGAGGCAGAATATCGCGTCTCGTAAAAGAGAGGCTCAGATAGACAAGAGGTGACCTTCCCATGGAGTCAAAGACATATGGATCACTACCAGCTCCAAGCAGCATGGCTATGCCTTCTGGCCAAGTGCCAGCAAGATGTAGCGGTGTTTGGTTGAGCCGATTTCGTTCATCGAGAGTATTTGGGGAACAATGCAGATATTCCTGAGATTGCACTTTGCTTCGCCTCAGGATAGACTGACTTAGCTTGCCATTGCCACAGTCTGAGTCCATCAGTGATCAGTCTAGCAGGTGTCACAAATAACGTACAGCTTTCAGCGTCTTCTAAGATAGCCCAATAGTGAGTCCAGTCGCATGCCCGGCTTCCAGTAGAAAAAAAGCATTATCACGGTACATGTGACTCCATTTTCGACCCTCAATCCCGAGCTCTAGGATCTCATCACCAAATTCGGTCATAGCTTTCATCACGATGGGGGCTCCAACATTTCGCATGTAGTCGCGAGTGGGTCTCCAAAAAGACACGCCTCTTCCCAGAACCTCGAGTGCTCTAGATACCACGGAACTGTATTTATTAAATTCTACCGCCTAAATGTGAAGTGGATATCCGTCAAACTTACTGTCCATCTTTGCCGAACTCAGTGAAAGTTACACCACAGGATCCAAGGAACTTGCAGAAATCAAGAAAATGATTGATATGTTCTGACGTGCTTGTTGCAAGTGCTGCTATCGTGCTTGTCTCCTGTTGGATGAGCATGCGACAGATTTACGGTAACCCATTAACTCACAATCATCAAAGTATTGCCGCTTTCAGTCGTGTCCGTCGGCGACGCTTCGTTACTCCGAAAGAGACGCAACAGATCTGACCTGGCAGCTTTGTACGCATCCGCAGGATCTTGCACTTCTTTGTTGCTGAGGTTACGCCGGAGACGTCTGATTATCGAGAATGCGGGAGCATTCGATGGCACGATTCGGATAGATCTTATGAATGGTGGAATGGCACACCCGCCAGCCCCCTTCGTTATCGAGACATTGATCTCAATAGTCCAGGAAAGTAAAAGCGCACAAAACGGTAGCTCAACTCGCCAACATTTCGTCGGAGCCGCATATGGATGAACAAAGCAATGATTTTGGCCCTTCCTAAGCTGACTCCACCGCCCAGGCGAACATAATGAATTGAAGTTCACCACGAATATCTGCAAGCACGTGCAGCGTTGAGCACGAGGCTTCACTTTTAGGCTTCGCAATTCGGAGGGGCCCCTCAGCTCAGAAATGTCGTGCTTACGTTCAGACATGGCCTTGTCACTTTCTTCACAGACTTCTTTAAACAAGCTGGGTCTCTGCACGAGCTGTGATTGAAGAGTTCGAAGATCGTTCCGACACTGTGCTGGGCCATCAGTTGACCCAATCATCATATCGAGTTGCACAGATTGTTGGAGTTACTCACTGCGGCAATGTCTCTGGGGTGATCCGAGCTGAGACGATGTGATCTTTCATTTGCCAATGATTGGCAGAGGCGCTCAATCTTCCAAGCAGTCTCGGCGGATTGGTTGCTAAAGACCGTTGACAATGGCTGGTTTGAGGTTCGGAACATTCATGTAGCTTACTAGGTAAGAATTTGAACTGCTAGTCCAACATCATTGAGTAGAGAATCAAGAGTATGCCGCAATTCCTTCAACGATTTTTCCTGAAAGGGAAACAAGACCTTTGTGCTATTTTTTCGCAATATGTTACGGGACCCTAGACCACCTTGTAGGCGCTTCCAGAAAATTTGGAGATCCCGAATGCCATCTTGTGTAGATTCTATACAAGTAGTCAAGATTTTGACCTGATCCGGTCGGTGGTTCTCCAGAAGTTCTTGCAGGTGCGATATAGTCGCCTTGGTAGTTTCGAGCTGCCGACATATGCGACTTAGCTTAACATCAGTGGATTTGTAGCAATTGTAGTAGTTGAACAAATTGTTGCAAAGCGTTGCACCTGATGAGAGAAATCCAATTACGCCACACACGACAGAAAAGGGGTCGGTCATAGCGGCGCAAGCATTCACTTGACCACGATTGCTCCAAAATTAAGACATAGTCTTCCCATGCACATCTAGCATTGCAGCCGATGAAGTTTTTAAAAATCAGGAAGAAGTATACTCCCTTTTTGCAGACCAAGGCAAAGCTGTGCCTAGCCGCAAAAATTCCACAGCGAACATGATCCCGGTCAAACGGATAAAGAAATGAAAAGCCTACCGAGTGCTCTCATGCTCACTGACGCAATTTCAAAGATCCAAAAGATTTTCCACAACCGTCCACGGAACACAAAGCTCAGTGCTACCTACCGCATACAGATATGTTATGGCCAATGGCTGCAGCATTCTTCGGGACCCTGATCGTTCCAAGGGTGGAAAGTGTGCACGTACTGATCGCAGGATCTAGCCTAGTGAGAGATTTACGGAACCTCCGCGTGTTGACATTCGGATACTCCGAATTTACATAAGCCGAGCTGAAGGGCCCCCAAACTCCGCGTCAACTTTAAATGCCACCTCTGATTTGGTTGAAAATGCATTATAAGGTGCTCGTTTCATGGTCTAAAACTTGTGGAAAAAGCCGTTAACACGAAATCCTTGCCGTCTTCGAACTCATTGTATACTCTAACATAACATGATGCTTTCATAGGCATGGCAGAGGGCAGTCATCAAGAATGGTAGCCATTTCGCTACCCCATCACTTTCCTGTGGTTTACAGCCACATCGTTAATGAGTTCAAATAAGCTTCATGGACCGAACAGAATATCTGTGACTCAACGTCAATGGTAGAGGATTGATACTTCCGATTAAGACAGTCGTCGCTATATCAGCAAGAGTAAACATCCTACTGCATCTCATATCTATGGCACCCATCGTTTTTGCCACTCGATGCACCATGGGCACCATTCATTGAAGGTTTGGGACATGTTCCAATATCTTATTCCAGGCTAATTAGGGTTGGATTCCCGTAGTCGTCGCGGTTTTGAATCCTTGTAATAATGTTGAATTCAAGTCAAAGCCTCTGTTTTACTTTGGGTAGTCATTGGTTACAGAAAATTGGTAGACACAGGCTAATTTACCTATCGCGTTGATACAACCCTATGATAATTAGCATCGCAGGACTTAATTCATCATTAGATAAGTAGGGATTTTCAGGCGGAACCCACAAAACTCATCGACTGGCCATTAGATAGAAGTGGGTGAGGATACACCGTGCGTAGACTATCATCTTAACAGCTACTCAATGAACTACTCGGCCGGCTACTCGACCGGCTTCTTGATGCTCAATGCGCCCCGAATTTGACTGTCCAGCCAACGAGCGGTGGATTGTCCTATTCATTGCTTTGATCCATTGCTTGATCCATTGTTGGACAAGACGAAAGCGACTAAACGGATGGGAAGTCGGACAGCGCTAAATACCTTGGAAAGCTAGCAGTCAAGGCGTCACTGCAGAAGAGCGGATGTTCGGAGATGGGAGGTTGATTTGCGCTTTGGGCCTACGCGAAGGTATCCGTGCGCACCGCTGTTTCACCATTCCATTTAGACGAGCAGAATTTGGCCCCCATTCAACCGCGTCCGAGCCTTCATTGCGCCGGGTCCGCCACTTTCACCAAGGAGCATAAACTCCGAGATTATCTAATCCCCACAATGGACTCAGGCAATGCTTGTCAGGGGCACATCAAGCCTACAAAAATGCTATTGTCTGAATGTCAATGTGATTCCCTTGGTATTCCTGCTCTTCTGGATTGACTGATTGATATCAAGTTTATCTTTTGTATCCACTATTAAGCACGCTTCCCCTCTGGACCCCTGCTGGATTGATGCCATGTACATGCAGCATAGGTTGCAGTGTCGGCAGGCTATGCCGGGGAGATCGAGATTGATATACTGGTGAGTTGTTCAGAGCGGTGTTCTAGTTTGGAGTCTTAATTGTACAGCTGAATGAGATCCTCTTTTTTGATAATTATGATATTTATGTGGTTTTTGTGATCCTCTTTTCTTTTTTGAAGCAGGCACGGAGAAGTGCTTAGCATGGAGTTCATTCCACAGCTGTTTGCTTAGCATGATTTTGTTCTTCTCTGCTGGAGTTGGGCCATTGCAAGTCTGTCGATATTTACTGCCTCAACGCTTCCCCTGCGACCACTTAGGGATCTCAAGAGGTCCCTCCCTCTTTCGATCTTCATCGCAGCCTCGCGATATATCGGATTGGTCGTCAACGCGTCCTCCAGATCCTCCTTCGGCATTAAACCCGTTCCAAAGATCGCGTTCGATAGTCTTCGCAATGCCGACACCATCTCCTCGTGGTGGAGATGCACCTTCCAGTAGCCTACCAATTGTTGCGTGAGCAAATCCTTGGTTGACGATTCGGATACTTGAGGCAAAAGTTGGAATGCGTGATGTGCGTATGCTGCACGTGTTTCTCTACTGTTTGCGGGAAGGTCAACACGTAAAACCTCTTGAAGCCGTGTTACCGCTTTGTCGACCGCTTCCTTCCATTTCTCAAGAGATTTAAGCCAGTCCCGGGTTGCTAAATGGATGAGTTGGTATACATCAAAAAATGTTTCTCTTTCACTTTTGTTTTGTTTTCCTTCTTGCTCTCTCTCTTCTTCGAATTCTCCATCATCTTGGTCTCGTTTCGTGATGAATGCATATGATGTCAATGTTCCAATGGCATCGGCCATCTCCCTACGACTGCGAGGTGGTAGGAGCGAGGAAGGAACATTATCACGAGCTATACAGGCCATCAACGACAAATACTCAGCTGCTAATGGATGCTTTTCCTTCATGAGGTTGAAAGATATGGACCACGTAGCTACAACCGGATGTTTGGTCTCGCGATATCTTCCGTCTGCTTCAAAATCCTGGCTAAGAAGGCCGTTCGCTTCGCCTCCGCTTTCTTCCAACAGGTCAAGGTAATCGGAGAATGAGATATCCATTTCGTTGATGTACGCTACCGCCTGGACCAGAGCAAGTGGAAGGCAGTCGAGAGCCTGTAAGAAATCGCTCACAACTTTATCATTCTTTAGCAAATCTTTGTTGATGATACGCTTTTCTACCATCTCTCTCGCCTGTGGTTCATCCATATCCGAAAGCCGAATAATGTTGGGCCTATTTTTCACAAGTTTGACCGCATTCGATCGGGTACGAGTGGTGAAAAGTATAGAGCCATTAGCACTATTTGGCAGGCAATCGATCAAATAATCTGCATCTGGATCACCATCTGGCTTGCTTAAGAGAACATCAATGTCGTCAGCGTTGTCAATGATCATCAGCCATTCCCCAAAATCTTTCTGGCTGAGTTTGGCCTTCACTAATTGTTTTACATCGGTCTCGGGGTCTGTGATTCCGGTTATGCCCAGAGTCACTGCGAGGTTTCGATATTCTTTCTCGAACCCTGCTCGTGTGATTGCCGGTATCCAGAGCACGGCGCAATCAGGTTGTCGTTCCCTAGTACGATATGCTAGCTCTAATGCAATCGCGGTTTTTCCACAGCCACCTATTCCCCATATTGCTGCGTGATGACAAGCTTCCGAAGAACGAAGCATCTCCTCGAGTTGCTCAAGTTCCTTTTGACGGCTAACAAAGGCTTCATTTCTCGCAAATGGTACAAGCCAAGCAGCTGGTTCTAATAAATGCATATCAGTCGAATTGAATCAAATCGATTAATGCAGTTCCATAGTCTTAGCTTGGAAACAGTGCAAGCAATCAAAAACAGGTCCAACGCTCACCTTGAACGAATCCTTCCACCTTTTCCATTCCTTCCGTTGTGCCTTGTGGGATCTTGAAGAGCAGCTCTCTTGCGAAAGCAGCGGCATTTCCGGCTGCGTATTTCTTCCAAACATCACTTTTATGAGCATCGGCATAGTCAGAAATTCCTCGTATGACCAGACACCCCGCATTATTGGCATCGACACCTGCAGCCTCCATCTCGATGCAGAGCACACCGCCACATCGTTCCCTGATTTCATCTCTCTCCATCCCATCTTGAACTACGGCGTTTCCCGAAGCAATTCTACCTCGATGAAATACGAAAGTAGCCTTTTCGTCTTCTGTCCTTTCAGACCGGTCAACCAGCTCCATTGCGTTGCATTTTGTGCAATCTTGTCCGTATTCGCCTACATGCGGAGTGTGCGCCTGGAACAATTTGTCATGCTCGGAGCCAGGGTGGTCATATTTCTTGTCGTTCAATCTTGCAAGATGATCCTTGAATCGGGTTTTGTTCTCTTCATGATCTGAATCCAGCATATCGAGAGCGCTCAGAAGCTGTAAACTTGGCCTGTTTGTCGTTCCTAGCAGTTCAAATCCATCAACCTTCTGTCTGCCTCTGTCGTATTCGACAATAGCCGGCTTTCCGTCTCCTGGCCACCCGACTACAACATCGCCAAGATGGATATCTTGCATTGGATCATCTGGAGGACTTGGCCATGGGATACCACCCCCTATCCCAACTAATAACACGATTTTGATGTTTGGAAAGGTATTGAACAATAATGCTGTCAGGCGAGCAACATTCTTGTTATCGGCCAATCCCTTTGAAAGACTAGCGAGGACGACTGTATGCCCTGATATGGTGCCAAATCTATAGTTGTTACCATCGCTGTAATTCGGAGGCTCGTGCTCCACGTCAAGCATTCGGCGAGCAGGCGGGAGCTCAATATCGGGCAATGGACAGATCCATGCTACATGATAGTCGGTGCATTTAAGAGGTTTTTTCTTTTTCTCCATTGACGGACGTGCGAGCTTGCTATTATCAGCAGGAAAATCTTGACCCAGTAAAAAAGTACATCAGCCAGTAGTATATGATGTTTAAGAAACAGCGCTAGGCGGCTTTCTCAGCAAATTGAGGTCAATGAACTCTCAAGAGGTGTTTTAGCTTTATCAATAGCTTTCCACGGCTAGAAAATAACTTCATTAACTCCGTACTTGCCAGAGCTCCAGCCTTATTGTTACGTATGAGGCGGTACCTACCATTGTTGGGGGCCAAAATGTGATACGTAGTTAAATGTGTTACGTGATCAGATTTGCATGTCTCATATGTCAGGCTATCTTAGAATAGGCATGTCCATCTCGTCTCCGGAACTAGGTGGGCAATGCCGTCCCCAAATAGACGTATTAATAGAACCTTGAACTACCCAATGCGGCATAATTCGTCCATGTGGATCTACGTCATTGTAGCGGCACAACACAGCCATCGAATCCTTCTAGGCTTTGAACATATACAAGCCAAAGGCTGTTCCGGATCAAGTGTGGTGAGCTGAAGGTACGGGCTGGCGGCTACAAATTGTTGGTACAATTGGCACAACTACTTGGTGGGCACTTGTCTTTCCGAAAGCTCCCCTAATAGCTCTGGATTGCCTATGGACTCGCCTGACCCGAATTATCCGGATGTAACAAGCAAGTTTGAAAGTCTTTGGCAGAAATGCACCGACGACAATAACCTCACGCTTCATGGATTTCGACGATTCAAGACATCGCATTTACTCAATCTTCGCTTCCTTGAAGACGAAATCGCCGAGCTTGATCACATAATTTACCAGGCTGGGCTGAGCTTGGACATCGAGATCTCACCAAACGATAGGCTTGGCTTGAAACATAGCAAGCGAGACTCTGATCCTCCTTGTATCCGCGATACCATTAATAGAGGCTTGGTTTTGAAGCTACGCGACTTGATCAAGCAGTATGGTGCGTAGCAAATCACATTAGATTAGCCTGACTGACAGGGGTCTCCATGATAGATGATGCGCTTGCGTCTTTTAACAAGGTCATGAACATGGAGACCTTTTCTCTGATAGACGATGAAAAGCAGTCAAACTTACGGGACGACTTGACCCTATTTCAGAGGTATAAGACCAGGCTTGTGAGGGCAGACTTGGGACCTCGATCTCGGACTGATCCTTTCCAACGCCATCTTCACGGCTATCTTCGAAAGCTTCGCTACTGGCGACTATCAAAGAGGTTCACTGATGATCCTGAAGGTCCGAAGCCTCCAACAAAAGATCACGACTGGACGTATCAAAACAATGTCCTTATCGCGAACATTATTGCACGTATCATTGTTGCAGCAATGACTGTTTTTTTCCTGGTGGTTCCGCTGATCATATTATCGCACAACGCGCCCAAAAGTATCCAGTTGGCAGTTATTTCAGTTTTTATCGTGGTATTTGCAATTCTGGTGTCACTTATGTTGAAGACGTCAAATTTGGAGTTGATGGTGGTGTCCGCTGCGTATGCAGCTGTTCTCTCAGTCTTTGTTTCCAACGTTCCAGCGACGAGCTCTCCATGACTGGCGATGCGACCTTATCTATCTGTCATGGCGGTCCAAATACTCGAGCCATCTATTTCTGGCTCTTCGGTCTCTCTTTTTTTTTTGTGAAGCGTTACGGCGTAGCATGATTGCAGAATTGTCGCAATGTTTCGGTTCTCCACATGATTATGAAAGCGCGCGAATGAAGATTAAGTTTTCAAGATAGCCTATGTTTTAGCTCTACCATGTTCTTCAGATCGGGAAAGCAATATTGACATGTTCTGTGGAAGCCGTAACAAGACTTTGAAGACTTGTTCTGAAGCCTTCAACTGACGACGAGTGAGTAAGTTGTCATGATACAAACAATAGTTGTTCCATGACCTCCTCTACATGGGGTGGTGTTCGTGTCGTGCAAAGGGCTGCTTCTTTGCAATCGGATAATTGGAACGTCCGAATTGGAGGTGTTGCAGTGACCACCTCACGAAATTCTTCCGAGTCAGCAAACAATTCATTATGGCATACCGCTCACATATCACGCGCTCCTGTTTAAGCAAGTCCTGGCTTCTTAGCGTACTACCCTGTGGTATGTGGAGACAATATCGGGGAAGCGTGCCGCCAAGCCATGTAATCGACTCGTTTGTACTCCATCAGAGAAGAGTCAGGCCAGAAAATAGAAAGTCAAAGCAAACTTGCACGTAAAATAACGGTGTATGCAAGAAAAAACCGAAGCTTGAGTATTATTGGCATGTGAGCAATATCCTTCTTCCTATTGGGCGTTTAACCAAGCATCTGTACTCATGTCGCTACTGCGGAAACAGTTGAGTGCACGTACGCGTGCCTGGCGCGTAAGTGGGTCTTTTAAAAGTCAATGTCTTGGCGCATGTTGCGTACCGACATCTGAAGATGAGGCTGAAACTTCGGGTGTTGAGCAATGGCACCAGGCCCGTGCAACTTTGGCAGCGGACACTAGAACTTCATCATTTCCGATGCCATTGCAAGTCAACGATGCGAGTTTAGTGGGATCTGAGGAGCTCGAGATTTATCCGATATACTGACTTGAGTCTCAAGAATTCCTTAGGTCGTCCAGACAAAGATAAATGCATGGTGAGTCTATGATGGGACGTGAATAACTCGAGACATCTCCTAACCTAGAGATGATACCTGGAGCGTTCCACGTGCGTATGAAGCCCCAAACTTGTGGACTGTGCTTCATCATGCTCATATACCTTTTGTTGCTTGGCACTTCCTCCTCTGCCCTTCCCTTCCATCTCTGCTCGTCGTGCGTATTCTTCCTTTAGCTTCAGTCTTTTCTCTTTCAGTCGGCAGCAGGCTGCCATCAGTACCAGTCACTCCTTTTCTTGACTTTAGCACTTTCAATTACCTAGTAAGTATATTTTGATTTCTTTGGAACTTAAAATTAATGCGACCAGATTCAAGCAATCGCAATGGCGTGGGAATTCCTTGCCAAGATTGGCGTTACGCCAGCTGCTATCCTCTTCGTTCAAACGAACCCCGAAGTCGTCCCCGAAACCATCATTGTCATCGTTGTGCTCTTCGTCTTGCTACCTGGCTTTGCCTACTATGTCCACTACGTCACGAGCAAGAACCAAGGGACATACGAACCGCCATTCTCTCAAGGCATTCCGTTCATCACCAAGGGCAAGGGCAAGAATGCCAAGGGAGGTCGGAAATGAAGTAATGGGAAGATTGTGAGACAAATATGAGACTCATGAGCACTGGGAATATGGAAGGGGTGACTTGCTGAGAGGTGTTCGCCAACTCGACAGATATAGTGGTGGATAGAGTGCAACTTCTGAGCATACTTTTGGCGTTCTCAAGAGGTTTCTGTGTGATGCAGAAGACAGCTATTCGGGGGGTTGTCATTGATAGAAGTTCTATTGTCCATAATGTGCCAAAAACCCATTTTCTCTGATCTATAATTATCTCACAGGCTTTGCCATTCGTGTGAATGCTTTGAAAAGGGTACAGTAGCAGGTTTCTCATCTCGTGAAGAGATTTGGATAATAATACTACCAAACTGGGACTAGTGTGACCCCTCCATGTCGGATCCTTACTTTTTGCCCACGCTACCGTATTTCGATTTGTTCTCTCCAACAAGTCGCTCATTTGCTCAATCGCAAGCTTTGGGATCCCTCGATATCTTCTTGAACGACGCTTGTGATCTTCGAAATGATTATTTACAAGGTGCGACTTCATATGCACCGTCCCATCCTCGCGCACCGTGCTACTGCCCCACCAGGCTGCGTTTTTGAACGAGTGCGGACTGACTTGGTATTCTAGGACGCCGTTACCGGTGACGAGGTTTTGTCTGACTCGTATGGTATTAAAGAGATCGACGGTGTTGTATACGAGGCCGATTGCAAGAAGATTACCATTGGAGCCGAGAACATCGGTCAGTCTACTATCCAGAGTGTTTATCCACAATACATGCTTTCCGACAATCAAAAAACTCCCATTTCACGTTTCCACGTATCTCGAGGCCTTCCTCTCGGGCCGAAGATCTACATACGATTAAATACAGTGCGCCGAACAAGGGCTAATGCAAAAACATTTCCAGATATCGGAGCCAACCCTTCCGCAGAAGAGGGCGACGAGGGTGTCGACGACAATGCACAGACTGTCATCGATATCGTCCACAGCTTTCGGCTGAATGAGACTTCATTTGACAAGAAGAGCTATCTTGGACATCTGAAGAGTACGTGAGGCAGCTATACCATTCCTTTGTCTTTTGTTGCAAAGTAACCATTCGCCTGGAGACAATATAATTCCAATTCCAACGAGCTGCCAACAGAATCACCATGGTTATGACATACGTTTTTATATATTGCTGACTCCATTTTGAAGCGTACATGAAGAAAGTCAAGGAGACTATGAAATCTAAGGGTGCCTCCGACGAGGACGTTAAGAAGTTCGAGGAGGGCGCACAAGGATTTGCCAAAAAAATCGTCGCAAATTTCAAGGATTACGAGTTCTTAATTGGCGAGAGTATGGACCCGGATGGAATGTAAGTTCATCTCATCCGGCGACTTGGCTCCGAATGGCTTGTATTGATATATTGTTACCATAGGGTCATCCTCCTCAACTATCGCGAGGACGGTGTTACGCCCTACGTGACAGTCTGGAAACATGGCCTCGACGAGATGAAGGTGTAAACGTGTAGGTCTATAAATGACGCGTTGGCGTATAGCGAGCAGTTCGAAAGACAGCAGATGGGATGCATAGATGAACCATGTTACCATTCTTGACCCCAGCTTCAGATATTTTTCATGACTACTTTCCAAATACCATGTTGACAAGCGCTCATCTCTGTCCATACCGACCTTTAAAATGAAGGATAACCAGGTAGCCGATAGCAATTTGGTTCAAATGGCAGGAAATCATTCAGGGAAACCGCTCGAGAAACAATCCACGCCCAAAAACAATTTCCCGTCAATGTTATACAATCATAATCCCTGATCTCTTTTGCCAAGCATAATCATACACTCGTCCGTATCGCATAACCAATTTGCACCACCACTTTCCATCAATTTCTCATACCCAACACACCCTTCCCGTCCCCTCAGAAAATATCCTCCAACCCCTCCCACTTCCCCCCCTTCCCCACCTCCTCCCTCACCGTCCAATACTCGCCATTAAACCGCCAATACCTCTCCCCCGTCGTCGGACACACCTCCTGCCGAAACCACCTCGGCACAAACTCCTCCCCGGCCGCCTCCCTCGCCCTCCGCTTCGCCCGCTGCTTCTCCTCGACGCGATTCTTCTCGATCGCCGCCTTATCATACTCGCCATCCTCCATGGCGCGCTGATCCGGGCGCAAGCGCGTATCCGTGGGCGCGAGCAGCGGCCGCAGCCGGTCGGGCACGGCGTTCAGCGTGACGACGAACGGCGTGAGGTTGAAGGGGATGTCGGAGGGCCGCGCGTGCGCCTCCCACACGAGGAACGCCTTCTCGAAGGACGGGTGCGCCTGCTGCAGCGCGGGTGAGATGGGGCCGTCGTAGCCCGGGGTGAGGCGGGCGTAGATCTTGTCGTTCCAGCGGCCGGCGAGACTCCAGCGGGGGCGGCCGTCGCGGTCGAGCACGCGCCCGCAGACTTGGTAGGCTGAGGAGGCTTTCCACCCGCGCGGCTTGAAGTCGAGGGTGCACACCTCGCCGGTCGTGTGGTTGCGCACTTCCATGGGGCCGTAGTTGTCGACGGTCGGGTTGCCGGTGATGATGCCGATGACGGAGGAGGTGACTTTTTTCCAGGTGTAGAGTTCTTCGGTGGGGGAGTCTGGGGCCGTGGGCCGGAGGCGTAGGAACCAGGTGCCGAGTGGGTTGATGTCAAAGGCTTTGCCGTAGAATTTGGATTTAACGGCTGACTCGCCCTGGATTAAGGTTGACTTTGTCAGAGAGGGTTCCATGGATTGAATGGGAAAAGACAATACTTACATAATAGTCCCATTTTGGAGACTCGGCCCAGGCGGCCCCAATTGGAGGATGATGACTAACTTGCTCAATGAAGAACCGGTAGCCTTTATCTGGTCTCGCGTATTCGTAAGTCTCTCCGAGTAGTGGATTGAAAGGCTTAGCAACACGACCGATCGTAGAGGCGTACTCGCTGGCGGCAAAGGCAGCGACATAGACTAAGCGCTCGGTGGAATCTGCACGATCAGCAGCCATGTCGAGGAGGTCAGTATACTCCATGTCTTCTGCTACACGTTGGAGAAGCGACGTTGGTTCATTGAACGATACAGGAAGCGTCATTTTCGTCATATCTTTGCCTATCATAGATTTGAGAATACTCTGCCAGATGTTAGCAACTGATAGCAGCCGATAAATCTTCATCAGAATTGCCTACCCAGAGAGAGATCTTCGGTCGATCATCCTTGTCCATCTTCAACTTGTCTCTTGGCCCGTCCTCATAGCCCTTGAATGAGGGAGAGATCTCATTTACCTTCTCATCTTGTACACTTGTGGTGATGCGAGCCGATGGAGGTGGAGGCGACACCAGTCCACCGCCAGAGGGTGGCATCTGCTCGGCCACTTCAACCTCACCTGCATCCACAGCATCAAAGAATTCATCATCCTCATCGGATTCATCATCAGACAACTCTGCAAGATCAGAGACCGTTTTCCGTCTAGCAGCACTGAAGCTTCCGCTTGGCATTCTGCCCTGACTCTTCTCTTTATCGGTCGTAGTTTCTGGCGACGTGGCCGCCAGATGGCTTGTTCCCCCAAGCTCTGTCTGACTTGCACGACGACTAGGTTCTTGCGAAGCTTGACCTTCAAGCGCATCCCGTAGTGCACGCTTTGTCTTTCTCCGCTTATCCTCAGATTCGCTCATCTTGTTCTGCAATTCTTCTTGCTCTCGAGCTACGCGAGCCATGCTATCTTCCCACATCCGGCGAACATTGGCCTCTCGCTCCAGACGATATTGCCAATATGCATCTCGATCGCGTGCAATGCGTAACAAATCTCCTAAAAGCCCCTTGAGATTGCCTACTGCAGATTGGTAGGATGCCAGAGCTTGGACAATAGACGAGTCCGAGATGGGCATTGAAGGATGTTTTGCATTTTCATTCTCGAGCGCAGCGCAGACCTGGGCTAGAAGATCAAGCTGAAGCTTTGCAGACTGTGCCGTAATGTTAAATGCATCTTTGGTGTGAGGCTGGATTTCGTGACTGCTTGCATCGTCGCCATATTCTTCGTCTTCATCATCAAGATCGCCTTCGATATTGTTCGCGCCTGTATTTGTAGGCAGGCGACCCGCTTCGACACCATCCACACTCGGATCGTATCCGCTAGTTGCAGCATCCATATCATCGACAAGCGTGCTCCCACCATGGCGAGAGCTTGCATGAGCCAAAGGATAACCTATAGCAGTGCCTGGGATGAGACTCTTTGTCTTTTCGCTGCTAGCTCTTGATTCGACTTCTTTTGTTCGGATTTTCTCAACTTGATCAGTTCTGGCTTGTTTGAGGGCTTCGTTCTCTTGAATTACTCTCTTTTCTTCCTCTTTGGCCTCATCTTTGGTCCATTGAATGGCATTATTCAGAGACCAGTACCACCGTTTTGCCTCAACCTGATGATTGGCTCGAAGGTGATATTTGACAGAGGACTTGCCGTGAATTTCGAATCGAAGTTTATCTGATGGATCCATATGCAATTTGGCTATCTTCATGTTAATGGCTCCACGGCATGCAGATCCCGCATCATCTGATCCAATTAGCTTTTGGCCCAGATTATTGTTACAGAAAGCTTTACCTTGATGCTTGTAATAACTCAAAACACCATCTTCTAGCACGAAAAATCGCAACTTCCATCCATTGGTGTAATTCGTCCATTTCTTTAGATAACCTTTCATTTCCCTAGCCTCTTTGCTAGCCAAGGCCGGATCCCCACCCCCTGTACCTTGTGATGTTGGAGAAACTCCTGTACCAAGGATTGCCTTTTCTTGAACTCCACGTTGAGCTGCAGCTGCAGCAGGCGACTTTTTGAGAATGGCGCGTGTTTTGTCATCCTTTGTATAGTCTTGGGGCAGTTTGCCTTTGCGATCCCTCTTAAAGGGATCTGCTCCATTTAGTAAGAGTATCTGGGCCAATTTCACATCTTTTTTCTTTGCAGCTTCATGAAGAAGAGTTCCACCGGCTTCGGCGACTAGAGGGTCTGTTGCTAGCTCAGATCCATTCAAATCGATATTGCTTCGAACTCTCGGATCCACAATCAGTTTTTCCAGTTGCTCGTAGGAACCTTTGGTGACCAATTGTTGAATTGTTTTTACCTGAGAATCAACAAAGATGGACCGGGCAAGTTGTAGCTGCTGGAAAATATCAGGGCTGCGAGCTAGATCAAGTGCGGTTTGGCTTTGGTAGTTTGGTATAGAATCATTAATGCCCTTTTGGTCCAACAATTTCCGCACTACAGGAGCGCGGCCGAGCATAGCAGCGACGTGCAATGGTGTATTCCCGTCTCGATCTCTGCCATTGACATCAATCGGGCCAGACTCAGAGGAGAAAGATAGGATGTATTCTATAACCGGCAACTCGGCACACTGAATAGCTAGGTGCAGGATTGAGGTGCCTTCCACCCGCCCGGATGGGGCTGTGGGTGACGTTCCAGATTCTCCATTCTGCTCCCCTTTTATTGCGCGATTGATTGCGGCAGTGTCTCCATTTCTGAGTGACTCAAACAAGCGAAACAGTCGTACCGATTGTTCTATTGACGCGCCTTGAGTTGTTGGTGATGGTGGAGCAGCAGCTTCATCTTGGTCGGTAGATGGGCGGTGGAAGCTTGGCTGAGATACATTGGAACTCATGGTGGTCGAGAGGTGAGGACGATGGCGCGAAGAATGTTGTGATGTGACATGAGGACGGGTAACTTGCGGAGTGCTTGCCCCCGATGATGGAGTTGCACCGTCTTCGGGCGGCTCGGTCTGGTGGACATCGTGCTTGCTCGAGCTTCTGCTGAGGAGGGAGCGAGCCAATCCTGGCTTAAACCGCTTGTGGCTAAGATGCACTTGTCAACAATGTCTGATAACGTAACAACTATAGGAGTCGGATGGGGCAGTGACAGGTAACGCAATTGCAGCTTCCGTGCCCCCGTTGGCCAACGTACCTATCCATTCCAGATGGAACTTCACATTCGTGCGCGCTGAATGGATGTAGAGGATGCGAGGCGAGGTTGAAACAAACGGCGGACGATGGCGGCACGCAGATCAAAGAAAGCAATTAACCGTAGTTGATTATAGGTCAGGACGGGGGGGTTGAGAGACTATTTACGGCGCATCATGAAGTGCGCCATTGACGGAGATATGCATGGAGCTGGGCAATGATGCGCATGAAAACACTTGTCCCGTTGTCTAGCCTCATTTCATGCCAATGACTGCGAGCCCCTCTATACACAACCACAGCTTTAATTTTCGACATGAAGTTTTTACGAAATTCTGATCTATTAGTAATACATTGATGCAGACGCGGGCCGTCAGGAGATAAGACACCTGAGTCAACTCCTTTGGCAACGGCAGCCGATCCCGTCTAGCCGGATCACGGGAAGGGGTTGATCAGGGTTGTATTAGGCGGCTCATGCGGCTTATTTTACGGACACAGAGAGAGCATAGTAGCTGGTATACAATGTGTCTCACCCGCTACTGTGGACGACAAGTATTACACTTCCCAGTTGTCGCCTCAAGTCTTCCCTTTCGACATCATGGCTATCTTCAACTTCGCCCCATCGGCCCGTCTGCCAACGGACCTCTACACTTGAAGCCTCGGCTGCTTCGTCAATTCCGAATTTGGTAGGTTCCGCGATATTTGCTCGAATGCGTGCAAATTCCGGGCTCCATTGGACCAACAGGCGTGCTGCAACTAGCAGACTTTTTGTCGCGAGCACACCACGTTCCAACCCTGCTAGCTCCCAGCCTGGTAGACCCGCAAGCCAACCTCGAATAACCTCTGTGGTCATCTGAGGCTGCTTCTCAGGTATGATACTATCGGTACCTAGAATGGGCCTAATCTCCAGCCCTGGCCAAATGTACTGTGCCAAGTAAGAAATGATGGGCTGTGCCACTTGCATCTGCCTATCTCTCAGACTGCCGTCTTGCTCACGTTCAGCTGGATCATGTATGTTCGCTTCAGGTGCCCAGCACAACAGCGTGTCCGTGTCCAAGTACCTCATTACAGTGTTGATGAGTTCGTTGCGGATGTAGCTGTTGCCTTGTTCGTCCGCCGCCTCTATCTCGAGCGCGCGATTAGTTAGAGAGGTGAGTGGTATATAGTGCTGTTTGAGGGCCTGCTGCGACGAAACCAAGAGGTCCCATTCCAGCGCAATGGCCGTCGCCAGCTGGTGCTTGTCGTGGGGGAGCAGAAGGATGTTCTTGGCTGCGGTGCGGACCGGTCTCGCGTCAAGCAAAATTTGCACTCCATCTAGACGTGGCTTAGCGATGATCCAACCCAAGCTCCACGCCTGGAATGCCTAGATGTGTCTCAGCTGGGCAGAGCGTACCTGCAGTCTCTTTAACTGAGACATCCCTCCAGAAGCGCTTCTGGAGAGGCGAGGGTGATCTTGCGGGATTTGGCCGGGCAGATTGGCCGCGCTGCAGGAGCTCTAGCTGCTTCCGCTTCCGTTGCAAACGGTCATCGTACTTGGACGAGGCGGGGACGGGCGGGTCGGGGGGAGGGCCTATGCCAATGACCTTGGAAATGGCGGTAGCTGGTTGGATGGCGGTAGCGTGCAAGCATCGGGAACGCCGAGGGGGCGATGCCGTCAAGCGACTGCTGCTAGGTGAGGGTCGTGCATGGCGAGCGCACCGCAACAGAGGGACCGGATTGCGAGCTGACATTGTCCCTGCGGCGAGGGTGAAGAAGCAAAGGAGGACAGGCGAGGAAAGAGAGAGCAATCGGCTAGACCACAGCTTTGGGCAGAGACCGGGAAGCGGCAGGGAGCATTGGGCATGCTGGCTCCGTGGCAAGCTCTTGGATCCCCGCTATAGTGGGATCAACAGATCCCATCCGCAGTCCATCTGGGGAAGACTAGGGCCACGTCCTGGGCTCAACCTGGCTCAGATATCTGGCCCGCATGCTCCCTCCGTCCGCTGCGGTCTCCTCACGCCATGATCTTGCTCTTGCTCACTGTCCTATTCATTCACTGCCCAGCCGGAGGAGATATTGTCAGGGGGAGTGCGTTCATCGGCGGCTCTAAGATTTCTGTCGCCCCAGATCTCCCACATGCTTCGAGCTGGCCGCACCTGCGCCGACGAGAGGTATGAATTCGACCAGCGGCGGAGCG
This sequence comes from Astrothelium macrocarpum, assembly GCA_021030915.1. Classification (NCBI taxonomy): domain Eukaryota; kingdom Fungi; phylum Ascomycota; class Dothideomycetes; order Trypetheliales; family Trypetheliaceae; genus Astrothelium; species Astrothelium macrocarpum. Next base: position 22,533 of record JAGEMR010000147.1, on the reverse strand, counting down.
TCTGTCGCGGAGCCGGGCGCTGGCCAGCAGAAGAAGGCGCTGAGATTCATCACCAACCAAGGCCAACCACACACCAAGCGCCGCCGCATCAGTTCAGCGTGAGTATTCCTGCTTCAACTCTAATAGGCGGACCCGCGACCATTGCGCATGCCCAGCGCTCGGATTACCGCTTTGATGCCTTCCATCCCTCTTGACTTTCATCCGCTGTCATCGTTTGGCTGATATAGGGCTAGATGTGTGACTTGTCGCAAACGCAAGACAGGCTGTTCCGGAGAAAGGCCTACATGCAAGACGTGCGAGACGAACAATCAAGTCTGTGGTGGCTACGTGACCGACTCGCCCCATTCATCCAAACACGCCATTGCCGGCGACATCAGTCGCAGCGGGACTGGCGGAAATGTGGATAAAGAGAGGTATCCAAAGCGATCTCCTACTGACAGTTCCTCTGAATCATATGTGCAAAAGCATACCAGCCTATTTCCCCGTCACTCCCCAGGACGACCACAGGAGACTGCAAAACTTTCGCCACCCGCACTGGCCACTGCATTCGAAAAGGACGGAGAAAATCATCCGTCTCATTCACGGCCTCACCGGCTTCCTGGCCAATCTGACGATGATGCGTCCTCTTTTAAACCTCCGGCGCTTGGACTCAACCGGAATCGGATGCCGTACTTTCGCTATTTTGGTCCAACCGCAATTATGCCAGGCTTTAAGCAAATGATTGTCAAAGTGAGAGAGCATCGACCAGGTGGTGGTGGTGCAGCTTCGACTTCGGATACGGGCGTTCTGTCTCCGTTTGGCGATGGTGCCAGCACAATTGCCGGGACGCATCAAATGCATCCAGCAACTCCATCCCAAATGATTAGCGATGTTCGGACGCCTCTGGCAATACCCTTTTACGACAACTCGCGCATGCCGCCAAGCGAACTCATTACTCACCTCTGTTCGACCTTTTTCGATCATTTGGGCTGCAACTTCCCATTCCTTCAAAAGGAACGTTTCATGCGTGACTTGGAACAGAAGGAAGTCGAAGCCATCCTGGTTGACTCGGTATGCGCAATGGCCGCACGCTTTTCTCAGCACCCTATGCTGAAGAATTCCCACGTAAATGGAGACGGTCATATGGAGAAGCATTGCGTCTCGCCGTCAGAGTACGGCCTTGTCTTTGCTCAACGAGCCAAATCTGCAATCATTGACACCTTTCCCTGTCCAAGTGTAGGCGCTGTCCAGGCAGCGCTTTTGTTGGCATACGACGAATTTGGCCGCAATCGAGATTCTGGTCTCTGGATGTATCTGGGGATTGCTATTCGAATGGCGCAAGATTTGGGCATGCAGAACATCAATGGACTCAAATATGAGGGATGTGATGGGCCGACCCCAAAGTCTGTCAAACTGGAATCTAGCCAGACGCCGATGGAAGAAGACAAAAGCGAACACATAGCTCTTGCAACACCGGTTGACAAATATCCTGAACCCCAATCAGTCCAAGAGCAAAGGGCTGTGGAGCGTGAACGGCTTGATACTTTTTGGGCGGTCTTTTTCTTGGACCGTGTCATTTCCTCTGGAACTGGTCGTCCTGTAACTCTCAACGATAGCGATATTGAGGTTGCATTTCCATCAATGAACACTTGTATCCCCGGGACGGATTGGCCGACTCCTTTTGCGGCATTGATTCGTGTCATCCATCTCTACGGACAGGTTACAGACGTGCTTAATCGTATCAAGGAAGCAACCCAAATGACGACAGACGTTCCACGACAGCTAGCAGCTGTGGAAGCTCAATTGACCCAGATTTATCAAGGTCTATCGCCGAAACTGCATTTCAACGCAATCAACTTTCAGCGATACGTAAAGGCTTCGCAAGGCGGTACTTTTGTTCTACTACATTTCTGGTTCCACACTCTTATTGTTCTACTACACCAGCCAACGCTACTTCATACGTTCGAAGGAAAGATCCAGCAATTAGTATCAAATTCAAGAGAGCTCTCAATGTCCAGCGCCAAAACAATCGCCGACATTCTGGCATTTGCAGAACTCACGGACGCTAAGGCCGCCCTGGGAAATCCATTCATAAGGTGAGTTTGATAATTTTGGTTTCCAAAAACAAGATGCTGAGTGCTGAAAAGTCAACCTGTCTACATTGCTGGATGTGCATTCTTGAATGAAACAATGATCCACACAACAACTTCTAATCCTCAATCGCGCAACCCCACACCTCCTCCTACATCCGCCGGTATGGTAGCAGACATTAAAGCTACCCCAAGCAGCAGCGGTGATGATAGCTTAAGTCCTAGAAATTTTTCGAGATCTACGACCATTGGTTCAAAAAGTGATTCAAAGCAGCTCGCGAAGCACACATTGCTCGCGACAGCAGCGAATCAAAATTACCAGCGCTGCCATAGAGCCTTGGAAAATCTTGAATACTATTGGGCAGGAGCAAAGTACATTCTCACTGTTCTCGATCAAAAGGCCAAGGGAATAGTCGAGCCTGTCCTCTACACCAAAGAGGAGGAGTTTTGCGCACTGGAGACGCCAAGCCGAGAACCCAACTTTACTTCACCTGGGTGGAGACGAAAAACTTCATGGGAGAATAATTTCTCAGACTCTCAATTTAGTACGCCTGTCGTTGGTACTGGTCATTCGCAATTACCGCCCAACATGTTGTCTAGTAGCCCAAAGCTCCCAAATGTAAATGTGGATATGACGAATGGTGAGTTCATTATGTCGAAGAAAACCGACTATCTCTGCATTAAAAATGCTTTCAAGCTGACACAAGTAGCTATTGGCTGGTCCTTGACTGGAACAATGAATTCTCCCAGCAGCAGCCTTGCTTTTCTTTATCCCAATTCGACCTCCAATAATATGAACCAACCTACGGCAAATCGAGCCCGTCAGCAGCATCATCCTCTTTCAAGTACACAATCAAGCCCTGCTTTCACTGAAGCAAGTCGACCTTCGCCCTCCGACACCTATGTAGAGCCTCCTCCAAATTCATACGGCGACCCGGCAGGACAATCTGGCTTTGGTCGCGGACTCGACACTGGAGGTTCCTATAGAAAGAATGTAGTACCATGGGGCAGCTATCCAAATAGCACAGACACACATGGCCGTCCACAAAACAAACCGACTTCTGCATCGGCAGCGAGATATGCCAGTCACATGAATCCTCAAGCCTTCCCCGCCTCGTCTCGACCTCCTAACCTTTATCGGAACAGTTCCCAGGAATCACAGTATCCACAGGTCCGATCTGGCGCGACTCCTCTTTCAAACTTTTCAGCTAGCGCTGGAGCGCCTGAAGTTAGCCATTTTGGCGACATGACCATCGAAAGCCAAGACATCGACATGAGTGCCTTGGGTAATGAGATGATGCCGTGGCTCGAATATCTACCGCAAGACTTTTTAAATAATTTTGATGTTGCAGATGCGAATATGTATCCGCACCAGCAGCTTAGCCCGAATTCAACAGGACAAGCAGGATAGTGCTTTATGATGCACATCCAACTTAGCTCTAGCGCAAGCCAGACATGACAAATCTTTTTCATGTTCCCTTGAATCATTAGATCTAGGCTTTCGGATTGGCACATAGCATTTCCCTGGTTGAGGTGCACAGACTCGGTAAGGTGAACTTCAGTATCTAATTTGAATCATGTAATTTGTCCGGCGTTTAGTTTGACTTTGTGACCTTGTGGTCGATTATGTCTTGTACAAATATTACGTTTCGATTCGAGATGTGGCAAATGGAGCTTCGGTTTTCATGGGACAAGTCGATCACGGTGAGGTTTGGGCTGGATCACGGTATTTGTACTTCTCAACTAGATACCCCCTGAAAAGGAAGCTGTTATGATGCAAAAAAATCACCCCATCAGTACATCCATTTATGCTTCTCACCAATGTAGCATCAGACTACTTTTCCACATCGCCCTCCCCCATCGGAATTTTCATCCCATGCACCCCCCTGTATTTTTTCCACATGGGTTCTGGCTCCTTCCAATCCCTCAGTAGTTCGTCTTTCCCATCCAACTCAAATATCTCCAACTTCAGCGGCCGACATACTTCTCTCATCTCCTCCCCCTTTCCCTCTCCCCAACCCCACTTACTCAAATCTCCCCCGGGACAAGTACTCACCGCAACCAACAAATCCGTTTCTGCAAAAAACTCAATAAAATCCCCCTCCCTCGCCGGACTCGGCTCCATAAAATACCTCCCCTCCTCATCCAGCCCCGTCACCTGAAACAGATTAACAACATCGTGTACATCACGTTCCTCCAACCCCCACTCCCTCACAGCCCTCACCAGATTCGAATGACAACGAAAATCATACCCCCCACCCCCCTCCCCCATCAAAACCCCATCCACATAAGGATCACACCGCGTCCCCAACAAATCATGCACCCTCCCGCCCCACACACTCCTCCCCCCACCATCCAACCCACCATGCGCGCCATCCACCCCTCCACCATCTCCTCTTGCGGCCCGCGCATTGATGCTGTCGCCCACGACCGTCGCCAGCGGCCGCAGGTACGGCAGACAGCTCCACAGGCGGTCGCGCACGCGCAGGTGCGCGCGGTGCAGCTGGCGCGTGCGCGCGGCCCAGAAGCACTCGCGCGGGTTGGACAAGTGCCACGCGTTGAAGTCCGCGACTTGTGGGCCCGTCGGGGTCGAGATGCGGAGGATGGCCGTGCGCGGGATGGCGATGGCGAGACCCGAGCGGGGCGGGATGGTGTGGGTGGTGGTGAGGTGGCGTGGGTGGGTGGGGAGGTGGGTGTAGAAGGGGAGGGTGGGGTGGAGGGAGGATGTGGGGGAGGGGGTGTAGGCTGGTTGGGGACCGGGTGGTGGTGGTGATGATGGTGGCATTGGAGAGAGGCTTGGGATTTGGGGAGAATGGGGGGTTGAGGATTTGAGGATGAGAAGAGGATGATTTAAGCATGAGATGGATTGCGTCATTTTTGACGCCGTTTATAACTTTCGGGGGACCCCAGTAGGTCCTAAACTCTAATGAACGTTTGGTCGTTGTCTGGATGCATGGGAAACAACTGCCCGGAACAATTATACTGAGGGGCCCCTAACGCATGAATCAAGCCAATATTATCTCCAGCTACCTTTCGGCGGCTAGTACTACAGCAGAGGTATGTGTCAAATGAGCAGATCATACTGCATGAGCTATTTAATTACTGAAGAGAGACCGGGGCAACCCCCAGTTAAGAGCGATCACCAGATGCCTTGCGCGGATGGACATGCTCAGAATACATAGCATTGATAGATTGTAATTCGCCCAAATTCATATAAGCGAATCGCCGACCAATCTCAACGGCAGCGTTGCTAGATGTCTTTGGGGGAGGAGTATCGCTTGCACTGGAAGAGGCAGATTCCTGCTGGTCCTCCGATCCATCGTATAATCGTGTAGGCCGGCGCTTTGCCTCGTCTGTAGAGCCGTCTTTGGTAACAGTAGCCTCAGGTGTGATTTTTAGCGCGGTCTTGAATGAGCGAGACGCTGCAGTAGTTTGATCAGATGTGTAAGACTGAAGGTTTGGTCGTTCCGGATTCACTTCGTCCGGAAGTTGAGGCTGCTTGAGGAGCTTGGCGGCTTTATCTTTATCCGTTGACCCTCGCTTCCGAAGCTTTTGTAGCTCTTCAAATTGATCGGGAACGGGGTCCGTTGATTCCTCGCCAGATCTTTCCAAGGATTGCACGTATTTCCGAGCAAGTTCGAAATGATGCTCGCGTTTTTCTACGCGCTTTTTACGGGATTCTTCGCGCCACACGTTACGAAGGCGTTTGTATTCGGCGTAATCCTCTCTTTCATCAGCCCATGGACGACGAAGCACTTCCTCCATTGATCGCTGGTTGGGTTCGCGGATGAAGTGAATGCTGTATACGATACCGTTTTCGTGTGTAAGAGACCAGCCACTGGTTTTGTATCTGGGTTGATCAGTAACTGCTTTCTGGTGTATGTGGAATGGCACATACAAGCCATCGTATCGGATACCAACTTTAGGGGCCCAGGGTGAATTGAGATTGTATGCACGAAGAACACGGACCGGGTTACGCGAATTAGCGTCTCCAGCGGTCAAACGATACCTACCTTTGTCGGAGGGTTTTGTGCGAAGAGTGAAGGCGCTTGCATCAGTACATTTGGTTTCATTTGAGCCGCTGAGCACAACAGCATAGGCACCGGTTTCATCATGAACAATGTCTTCATCATCACCAAGGTCACTAATAATGCCATCGCGAAAGGCGAAAATCGGATCAATCCACCACCTTAAAACTATTAGTCGGGGTTTTAGTAAGAAAAGTATGGTCCGCTCAACTCACTGTCCAGGTGTGAAACCAAGGTGTCCATATTCAAGTGCAGCCATATCGAGAATGTTCGTTGCTCCACGTCGAAACTTTGGTTGGCCTCTGAATTGTTTCAGCATCTCCTGTTGATATCTTTAGTATTCAACCAAGGAGTATTTTTGGTCCAGTATACCTCATGGGTGAAGTATCCCGGCTTCAAAACACCGCACAAGCGGCCTCCTTGTTCGTACAGCACCAGTGGCACGTCCTTGAGCGGACCAAACAAGCGTTCCCAGACTTTGATCACATCATCACACAAGTCAATAAGACGCCCCGGCCATCGGGTTGCTTTGGTTGAGATTTCTAGGATTGCTTGGTGTATGCGAGAGTAGCGCAACGCTGACAGATTAATGCCAGCACCAAGTGGATCGTTTATGAATGTTGTGAGGGTATCATGCAAGTGCAGCACATCATCCACACTGATTGCCTGGGGGCCTTCACGAGCAACCTGAGGATCAAGATCGTCACGGATCCAACGAGCCATGCCTCTAAGCTCGTCAGGAGTGTGAAATTTTGTCATTGGGTTCGAAGACATGTTGAAAACGTTAATAAAGGAATCTTACTCTTTTAAAGCCTTGTCGAATTTTAGATACGATGAAAGGGAAGCATAGAGCAATCAAGGATGCGTGCGTAGAAAAAGGCGGAGCAGGGACATTCAGAGCGTGGAGTGGAGGAGGGTAGGTGCGAGAGTGATGCTCGTGTGTGCTCGAAAAGGCAATTGTGATATTCAACACTCCAAACCCCACACCCCCTCGTCTACAAAACAAATGATCGATCGTCTTTTTTGAGCTTGATATTTTTGACAGAAAAAAAAACGTCGCAATAAGTGACAATTGCAATGGACTTTTGGGAAAATAGAAAAAGGCAATACATCTTGACTATGAAGGCAACCCAACCTTGCATCTAGAAAGAGACTATAGCGAGGCCGAAGCCATCTCGACCGCTTTGCAACTTGAGAACAACAGCTTCCTCCCAGAGCCTTGGAAATCACGTTCTACCACGATTATCATATTATTGTAAAGTCGAAGTGTTCCCCGCCGTACTAGCGGTTAGTCGCGTGTAGGACTGGGCTCATGAGTAGTTATGTAGGCTATCGATTTTTTCACATTCTGATTTCCTTGTCACATTTCATCCAAGGATCAATAAAATGTTTTCACACAAACAGGTGAGTGATGAATAGGAGATGGATGCAGCAGGGACGACGAAGAAGAAGAAGAGACGGGACCCTCGGCCGCTGCACTCTCCGCCCTTCGCCAAACTCCATCTGCCGGAACAACACCTATGGCTGGACTGCCTCAATCAAATACCATGACTTTTATTCAACATGTCAAACAAGACCTCAGCTGGAGAAGACGATGCCGACGTTGCGCTGGATGACATCGATCTTCTGCCTTCGCTAGCTGCTGCTTTCCTGATTCTATTCGACCTCAAAGTGGGGTGAGTAATGCCTTGTAGATGGCCTCAAGTCGAGCCAATGGCAGAAGGCTGACATCAGTTTAGCTATTCGATTGCTTGGAAGCGAAGCCTCTCAGGAAGTTAGTCCCGCAAGCCTTCAGTTACGAGCCAAATCTCCCACTAAACCTACACAGTCGAACTCGATGGTGCGGTGGAATACAAGTCACTCCCGTCCGGTTTACATAATGTGAAGGAAGACTTAATGTACGACATTTCCTCGACAAGAAAGGGCGTGGAAGGACTCGACTGATCCTGGAACACAGATACTTTACACATGGTGACTATGCGGGCATCAGCGCCTTCGTGAGCGGTGTAGCTGCTGAGTCCGAACGAAATGCACGTCTCGTAGCCGTGGGCATCCTTGTGCCCCTCAGTTCTGGGAGACTAGGACAGAGCTGGCTGCATACACAACGCCTTCAGGATCTGGCGACGTAAGAGAACACTCTCGAAAGTAGAAAATCATTCACTGATGAATACTGGCCAGTCACATTGCAAAAAATACCACAGACACCAAACTTTTGGAAGAATACTGGAATAGGTACCATTCTGATGGAAGACCTACACCGGACTCGAATACGCGTAGAGAATCTCTTGGTCCCACTGCATTCTCAAATGGAAGCCTTCCCCAAAGAAAATCTCGCACATTTTCTAATGCAGCTGGCCTCCTTCAACCCGAACAATCCCTCCATCCCTCACATCCTGCACGTTCAATCCTTCGCTTCCTCGATACCTTTGGCCCTCTCTCTTTCCCCCTGTACCGTGCAGCTCTACTCCGCAAACGGATCCTCATCATAGCCGAACCTCCCGTCCGCGAATCATGCAACTTCGTCTACGATCTCTCCATCATCTCCACGATCCCTTCCTCCGCCGCAGATGTGCTCTTCTCCAATCCTGCAGTCAAAGACCCACCCTTACGCTTCCGCGCCTTATTCTCAGTAGGCGTCCACGACATTCCCCAGCTTTCCGCAACTGCAACGCCACCCCCACAGCAACAGGGGTGGGTAGCATGCTCAACAGACGAGGTCCTTGCCATGAAAACCCAACTCTACGACATCGTAGTCGAGCTCCCCCCCGGCTACGCGTCAGCATCATCAAACCCCGACCAACCCAAGCGCTGGCCCACCATCAAAACCTCCGCCCAAAAACCCATCAAAGCAACCCAACGCGATCTCCGCCGCTACCGCACCCTTCGCCGTGAACTCCATACTCTCACCCATCTCCCCGCCCCCACATCCAACAATCACTCTCCACAAGCCCATCACGACAGCAACCCCACCGATCCCACTCCCGCCTCCACACCAGACCCCACCTCCGACGACACCGCGCCACTTCTCCCGTCAGAACCGCCATCTGCTGCAACCGAAGACGCCTCCGACCCCGAAGACGACGCCCTCACCGCGCCCATCACCGAACCGCGCACCTGGTCCGCGCTCGCCTACACCTCCTTCCTGTGGTGGGCGTCCGCGGGCGAACGCGCGTCGTCGGAGTCGTCCTCGCCGGAGGAGGAAGAAGCCGTGCAGGACCGCGCGCTCTTTGCCCGCTCGCTCGGCGCTTCGGTCTCGGCTTCGGGGACGCTCGGCCCGGGGTCGGGATCGGGATCGCTGCGACGACGGCGAAGCGCGCGGAGGGGTAGTGCGCGGCTGACGGAGACGGTGGGCGGAGATGGGGGAGTGGAGATGGTGGTGGTGGCTTTTTTTCAGGGGTTGACGGCGGGGTTGGTGGAGGGACTGGCGGGGGTGGTGGCGAGGGAGGAGGGAACGGATGCGGGTGGAGAGGATGTGAGTACGAGGGATTGGGCAGTGGGGAGGGACGATGAGGGTGATGGTGGTGCGGGCGCGGATGATAGTGGTAGGGAAGGGGGAAGGGAGGAGGATGATGGATGGGAGCCCGTGGTAGTGAGTGCGGAGGACTTGGCGCATTTGGGTCTGGACTGTTGGAGTGCGTCGGATAAGACGTTTGTGGAGGAGGCGATGCGGTTATGGTTTGGAAGGGAGGCAGATGTGAAGACGAGTGGAGTGGAGTGTTGTGGCGTAAGGATTCTATAAGATTAGCCGCTGATGAGTGACATATCACGAATGGTAATGAGGTTTTCTGTTATACTGTCTGAGGTGGCAGTTTGCTATAAATAAGTACTGCACGACTAATAGGCCGCTTGAGAAAGAATGTCTACAGAATTGAACACCACATCGACTGTCATGCAAATGCCTCTCAAGTTTCTTGATCAGGAACGACATTATTTATGTCTCTAATTTTGACTGGCGACGGAATTTGTGCATGAAGTTGGAACTGATCGTATGGCTCAGTTTTGGTAAATATTGCGATGAAATCAAAAACTTAGTAAGAACACATGGACTGTCTGACGGGGTTTGGCGTGCACTTGCGAATAAAGTAACCCCTAAAGGCCGTATCCCTCGGATGCAAGAGGCGACAGTTGACTTGCTCGCCTTGCAGAACCGCCCGACCCTGTACGTCGGCGCCAGTGGCGACAGCGCATTTTGAGTTCTGCACCACACAATTTTCCGTGACTATGAGCCCACTGGGATCTAGACAGATTAGGAAATGACCCTGTTTCGGTGTCCTTTACCCTCTATACCTAGACGATATATGAAAAATTGAATTGTCAGTCTTCGTCATCTGGGTCAGTATGCGAATCATCAGAATCGTCTCTCATTACCGGAGGAGCTGTCTTCATTTCTACCTCTTCTTCCTCAACGAACTCCTCGCCTCTTTCTTCGAAGTCATTGTGTAAATGGGACAGGTTCGTAAGATGACGATGCGGCAGGCATTTGCCACAAAGATCGTAGTCCGTGCAGTCTTTGCAGTGATAAATGTGTCCATGCACTTGCTACAGCCATCGTCATTAAATCTTTCTTGGCTTGCTAGCTACTAATTTTAGGAGCAGGACTTACCCAAAGACAACAATCACAGCATCCCGGCCAAAGACGGGCTTGTCGCGACTGATCCTCATCGCAACCTTTATCGACGCCATTGTCGATATTCTCTTTTAATAGATCAATGATGTCGGGGCTAGCTCCATTGTAGCGAGCGAGTTTTAGAAGCGACCATTCCTGGCCCCCTAATTTTGGTCGGATAGATGTGTCAGCGCCATGCTCGAGTAAAATCATTATCACCTGTTTCTGCTCCTGATCGGTTGCCCTCGGCTTCTCTGCTGCTGGATCAATGATCATTGCCAACGATCCCGTGCCGCGCAGTGCCCAGCAGAGCGGTGTCCACCCATCAATATCTTTGGCCTCCAATTCGTCTTGCTCCACAAGCGTCAATATGTATTCAACAAGATCAGGCCATCCTGCTTGTGCAGCCCAGTGTAGGGCAGTTCGCTGGAGATCATCCTGCATACGGATATTTACACCGTCGGTCATTAGAGCTTTGAATGCTTCGAGGCCATTGAGACAAGCGATATGGAACGGTAGGCGCCCGAAGGGATCACGAATATCGGCTTTCGCCCCGTGGTCATTCAAGCAGTAAATCAAATCAAGATTGCCACCGACTGCGGCAGCCCCCAGTGGACTTCCGAAAAGTCCACCGCTTCGATTAACATCGGCACCGTTGCCAAGCAAGTACTCAACGATTTGCTTGGGCGGGAATGGCTCTGTCCTGCGCATCCGACATAGTCTCTGCATCGCGGTTCCGTCCGGAAAGGCACGGTCGACATTTGCGCCACACTTGACAAGGCGCTTGATGATGTTTAAATGACATCCTCTACTAGCGAAGTGAAGAGCCGAACCTTCGTATGGGTTTCCAAGCTCGACGTCAATGCCTTTCACAGCCAACAAGAGCGACACAATATCTTCTCTATTTTCGTCAGCAGCTATGACAAGAAGGGGGTAACCACGTGAGTTCGTGGCGTTGACATTAGCCCCGGCGTCGATCAACAGTCTCACGGTCTCAATTGGAGACTGTCCGGCGGTGACTCGAGTCAATGCTGGCTGATTTCCCAAGGTTTTCTGGTCGATGTCGATCCTCCTGCGGTATTCGAGTAAGACCCGTAGAGTGTCAGGCTGCTTTGCTTGATGGATTGGAGCAAAGCCAGCCTTAGTCATGTGCATGAGGTTTGCACCAGCAGCAGCCAGGCTTTGGAGGGCGTCTGCTCGACCACCCGCGGCTGCAAAATTAACTGCAGACCAGCCTGCCCGGCTCTTTTTCTCTGCTGGAACTTCAATCTCAACATCTGCTTTTGCTTCCAGCAATACATTTACGGATTTAAGCCAGCCATTGGACGCAAAGGAGTGCAAAGGCGTCAGTCCTCCGGTGTTGACATGGTTTATATCAGCTCCACGGTCGATTAGTAAGCGTACGACTTCATCAAGGGCTTGTGCGTAAGAAATTGGAGTCCAGCCTTGAGTGTCTGTCCAATTGACGTCAGCGCCGTGATCAAGTAATAGTTCAATCACGTCTAGTCGCCCAAAATCTATTGCGGTGCAAAGGGGTGAGCTTCTCTGGTAATTCGGATCTGCTCGATGATTCAACAAACATTCAATGATAGCAGCATCACCATCCTTGGCTGCATAGTCGAGAGGGATATAACGACGGCTATCCTGCTCTACAACATTGACAGCGGCGTTTCTGTCCAAGAGGAAGCGCAGAATTTCGAGTGTCTCGGCCTTGCACTCGTTATCAGAGCTTTTAAGTACCTTGAGAACAATCGAGGGCTGGATTAAGGGCGAATTGACGTCAGCCCCTTTGCTAAGAAGTAAGTCACACATATTAATATCTCTCTTCACAGCAGCCAGTGACAAGCATGTGTGACCGTCCTCTGGACTGACGACATTGGCATTGGCCCCTCGATCTAGGAGAAGCTTTGCACATTCAACGTGCCGGTGGCGGACTGCCTCGATTAAAGGCGCTGCAATGCTGAATCGTTCGTCCGTTACACCCATGTCCGGATCTGCTCCGAGTTCGAGCAGGGCTTCTAACGTGCCGTGATTGCCTTTGCTACAAGCAAGTGATATAACGATTGCGTTTTGCACGAAGTCCAATTTCGCTCCCCACTTGACTTTTAGCTCTGCTTTTCCTTCCTTTACCAAGGCTCTAGCGATGTCAGGATTGTACTGATACACTGCCAAATGAAGTGGGAGGCCCCATGGAGTGATGAATTGCATATTTGCGCCGTGCTGAAGCAGGACCTTTACGGTGGACAAGCTGCTGTTGAGGACTGCCCAGCATAATGGTGTCAATTTCGTTTGCGTTTCAATTAAACCACCAGGCTCAGACGAGCAACCAAGGTTCAATAACACTTTAGTGAGTTCAGTGTGATCCAGCAAGGCTGTCCTGTACATAAGAATAGGCGGCCAACTGGCAACAGCCGTATCTGAGCTAGTGCTAAGCTTTGTAACAAGCTGTAGCATCGTTTGCTCGTCCATGGAAAATGTGGCTGTTGTCAATGCGTCAAGCAGAATGGGAGCTTGAAATTCGAATTGCTCCAGCAATTGTTGCACTTGGTTGCCGTGAGACGATCTGATGGCTTCCAATAATACAATGGACTCGGCGCCATCGTTTGGATACTGATTAGCGCAACAGAGACCGAAGCCATAGATGAGCAAATCTCGTGCTGTGATTTCTGGATGCGGTCTCCGATCAGGGTGACAGAAAAACTGAAATGCTGAACACCAATACTCACCACATACTGACTCTACGAACCGGTCAAAGTGCCGCCATGCTTCATGGTTAGGACTGGTCTGGGAGAAGTGGTGTGGCCAGAATTGCACAGCGTAAGACAGAAGAATTGACCGATCAGGAAGCCCAAAATGCTGTCGTGGTTGGGATCTGAGAATCAATACCATCTGCTCCATGGCCACCTTAGATTCCGACCGTGAAAGATATTGCATGCATGTGGTAGCAATCCTCAGATGTGCGCTGTCTTGGGCCTCATGCCAGACGCGACGTTGAGTGGATTCTGCCGCCGGTCTTTTGAAGACATCCATAATATGGGGATGCAAGATGTGGACTTCATTATTTTGGACATGGAAAATACCGGCAAAGTCCGACTCCAAGGCTTTGATCAATCGACAACGATCGGAAGATGAGGGCAAGACGTTTCCGCCGGAATGTTCGTCTGACTGTAGAAACAGTACGGTGCTAAGCTCCCAGATCGTCAAAGGTTGCATTGCAAAGATTACCCATGTGAGCAAGTCCTTGACGTACTCTTGACTATGAACTCGAAGCAGTGCTTGTTCTAGAACTGAGTTCAGGTCGAAGTCCGCAGAGTCAAAGGAAATGTCGGCACCCCAAACAGCGTGATCGCGGCTGCCTGAGCGGACGTGCTCAGTTTCCAATTCCTGTGAAAGGATCTGTCGTTGAATGATGTTGAGAGCAAGAGATTGCTCATCAGTAGTCCTCAATCTACATTGATAATCGATAGCTAAGTCTCTCAGCTCATTCGAAACACTTAACGACTCTGGAACCAATGACAGCAGATCAAGCTCGATGAGGGAGAGATCTGAGACTTGAAAAGGCGTCTTCGTGCCCCGACGCCCAGTGATTGCAACCTTCCACCCATCTTTTCGCCAAGCGATTGTCGAGAAGAATTGGAAGAGTATCTCTCTTGACGGCCCGGGACAGTCATCAATATTGTCAATCACAAATGACATAATCCTATCGATTCGAAGACTTCGACACCACTTGAGAAGCTCCAATTCGGACCAGATCTGCCCAGGAACCAAGAGATTATTAATGAAGTCTGAATGCTCAGCATTGTGGAGAAAGCCCTGAGCTAGTATGGTATACAACATATCGGCAGCTGAGCTTCGTCGAGAGTCGTGCCGGTCGAATGAGAAGTAGAAAACAACATGGCGATCTTGTACGGCTGGATTCATCCGAATCTTGCGTTTCAACGCATGGAAGATCTGCTCAGCCGTTCGACAAGACTCTGCACCATGTACATACAACATCTGAGAGTCCTCAGACTCAAGCCATTGCTGAAAGCTCTTTGCTGACCTCACGGGATGCTGTGGATCTATGTCAAAGTGTAAAGGAGCCATCGGAGATGCCATGAGCAAGAATGATTGCTCGATCTTGATGATATCGGGCTTAGCTGGTTGGATAACTTGGTTCATCTGAGATCGGTTACTTGTTCCAAATGAAAATGGGATATGTGAATAAAAGGTAGCATGCGGAAAAACTCACTCTGATTAAGATACGAGAGATGTTTCAACAACATGTCATTCGCCGCTGCAGTAGCTGGGCTGTAAGTTTGCTCATAAGCGGATCCCTGCGTAGCCACATAACTTTCCATTGCCTACCTCATTGTCATCAATTACAGTCTTCAGAGTAAGCTCTTGAACCAGCTATCAATGACTTACGTAGCTGAAAGCATTATTGCCGGCACCCCAATCATCAGGGTCGTAGAATATGTTGACAAGATGACTCTGCACGCTGACGCGAGAGTCCGTGAACAAGCCGTTGACCTCGATAATGGCGTCTGCAAGAACCTGGACGCCTGTGATTGATGGTCGGAAATCGCCCGTCGACTGATCAACTTGCTGCTCCTTCGAACGAAAACCGGCCGAGCTGCTCTGCGCAAGGTCCGCATTCCAGTTTCTCAATGCAGATTTCATGCCCTTTGTTCTCAACACATATTGCCGACCTCGGTCCCAGAGCGAAGTGTCCGGCACACTCATCGTCGAATGATATGACCCAAAGGCCAATTGCGCGATCACTGCCTGCATGTGCTCTCGATCACGACTCCGATGAGGAGTGCCGTTGAAGACCTTCGAATATATTAGGATTGAGAGGCCAGCTAAGCCAGATTTCACTAACCAGAACCCGAGTGTTGTGGGCTATGTCGTCGAAGCGCGTGCCACTAGAGTGAAAGGCTGCGAAGGCAAGAGCCTGATGTTGTATGGATGATTAGTAGGCATTGATTCTTATTTGAAGATCTTCTTACGTCTTTCAATATGATACCACCAATATCATGGCTTACGAACATTATCGAGCGAGTCTTGAAGTCAACGTTAGCAAGTTAGATGAATTAGCAAAGCTCCTGAAAAGCAAAAAACGTACTTTCTCTTCTTCTGCCCTCGCGTGCAACACCTGATTCAAAAGAGCCTCTGCAATCTGTCGGATCGCATGACGCGGTTGTTCATCGCTAAGTAGCGAAGGGTCGTAATTGAAACAGAAAACTCTCGAAGTCGGCTGGATGCCTTTGTTGATCCAGCTGCTCGAGCCCGTGCCAGGGCTTTCCCATCTTTCGCGGAGGCTGGTACTGCTTCCATAAACTCCATGTATGTAAATAACACTATCTATTTCATAAGTGATATGTTCAATAATCGTTCGCGTAAAATATACTCTACATAGTCTACTCTTAGAAAGACTGCACCATCCTGGGTTTCTGCTATGGAAGGCACTATACGTCTAAGAAGCATTCCTCTTTCGAGTCTGTTATCTGCGCTACTATCCTGAGACATCTGGCAGCCATGATCCGGTACTAGATGGTTTGCGTCAACGACAACGTCATAGTGAGTAGAGCTCTCGTCAATTAGGGCTGAGACTTCAATACGTTTGGTCACTTGGGACTTGCGATCCACGCTAGACATGATCTCTGACGGCGTAAAAGTAAACAGCCCCAAAATCTTGTAATCTTAAGATAGTTAGACCCATGAAATGCTAATTGCAGGACTCAAACGGGCTGTGAAGGGCCAACATAAGTGGAGAGGTGGGTGCTTCTTGGATTACGGGAGCGCGTACAGCCGTTGGAAGATCTAGGCTCCCCCTGAACAATAACACAATCTCCACAGCATGCTTAGCGTACTTTTGTTTTTTTAATGGAATAACTCCACACACATATCCCGCAAAAGCCACAAACAAAGTCTTCAGAATTGGAGCCGCGGATGCAAATGGAGTGATGATGAAGTTGGTCGGCGACCATAACTCGGTTGACTTCATCCTTCCAGGCAAGTTAGTCAAAGGAGAGGAGCTTGGTGGCCATGCCAAAACACCAGATCAATACTTCACGGGCTCTTCTGTTGCTACCGCTCTTGCTACGGGGCTTGCGGCCTTGATCCTCTATTGTGCTCAACTTCGAATCTTTCTGGTAAGCAACCCAGACCAAGTGAGGAAAAGAGAAGCAGAATTTGACGTGTTAAAGAGCCACGACACGATGATGCAGGCATTTAGGGCGATCGGGACCACTGAAGCAAGCCTCTATAAATATCTTGAAGTATGGGAGGTTTTCGGGAAGAAAGTGGAGAGGTTCTCCCAGGCAGGAGATAGAGATTTGACTACCGCGCTAAAAACAGTAGCGCACGTTGCAGACATTCTTTGTGCCAAGATTCGGACAACCTGAAGATGACCTCATCTTTCTAGAATCCAAATTAATCCTCAAAACCCAAGTTCATTTCGGCTGTTCATTACACAAGAGGGCCTCAGTCTTTCACGACAGCACTCATCATATCGTTGGTTCAGTTACAGCAGCAGCAGCATATGAATGATGTGCCGGTTTAGGATGCATTAGGGTGCTCAGGCTCATCCTTACCTGAGACGTTGCCTGAGCAATGCGATTCACGTCGGATCATGTCCTTGTGATAGATTATAACAAGTGATGGAACGATTGTATCATGGTTATCGAGAATTTAGTGGATGACCTCGACATGTATCTGGGCCCACGATGACTAGCTACTGAAATTACCGATGAACACCACCAAGACAGCGCAATATGCAGCGGAAGCCGCAAAAATCTCATGGCGCCTTGCTGCCGTCAGCAAACCCATTGCAGCAGAAAACAGCAGAGTGAAAATTATGAGTACTCCAATGGCCATAAATGTCGAGTGCTGCGATCTGCTAACGCTTGTCATCTTGTACATGACCACAACGGGCACCACCAGTAGGACGAATATTAAGCTAGTAATGATTAGACCTACAAAGAATTCAACTCGGGACCTCGAATAGTAGTGAACGTTCTCATCATCAGTTTTTTTCTGTAAGTCCGGAGTCGAGAACATTCTCTGTAACCGCTGGGTTAGCAACAGGTATGATGCGAAAGCCATTGTGTCCATACCCGCACGAAGGAGGACCTCAGGTTCATGAGGAACTTTTCTACTATCTCATCAAACGTCGACCACTCTCTTCCGTTGTGGAGAGTTACAATATCCTCCCTATGCTTAATAAATTCTCTTTCTTTCTCAACGAGTGGATTTTTATTCCAGAACCATATTCTCACGCTCCTATAGTCTCTCTTTGAGGGCTTTTGAAAAGATCCTATTTCTCGAGCTTGTTTAAGAACTTTACCTATTCATCTGTGAGCGAGCCCTCGCATACTGTGGTTTGCTTGATGGATCGCGAATGTACCATAGGTCATGAGCTTCGACTCTAAATTGGCAAAAATCTCCACTTTGTTTCTCTTCTCCGTCTCACCGCGAGCGTCACGAACATCTTTTGCCCGCGACTCTAGCCGCTTCGAAAGGCCCTTTGATTCCTGAATCTCTTCAATAGATTTCAGCTCACGTTCTAAAGTTACGATCTCATCCTGCAGATTTAATAGCAACCGAGAATAGAGATAGCTAAAACCACGATACAGAGAGAAATTTGGCTCGCTAGAGAGGAAAGCAGCGGTTCGCGAATATCCCTTGGGACAATCTTCTACTATGAGACTTTTAGTAGAGCGTGCAAGAATAACGGGGGACACCGTGAGCTCCCTACACTTTAGTATTTCCTCCTCAGCGATCTCATCATCCCTTAGTTTTGCATTTTCTCGCTCTTCCGAAGTTTCCTTGGAAGCAAACCTCCATAGTGACAACTTCAGAGATTCTACCATGCAGCGATTGAAATTTAGTACAGAACATCTCATAAAATGAATGTTATGTAACCTACTTCGCTTTGGAACCACCTCATTGGCCTCAGCATCATAGTCATGCTTGAGAGTATCTTCGGACGATAAAGTCGTCGGTGAAGCCGGGTCCAAGTCATTCGACTTCTCAATTTCCGAATTGCAATGCTTCGACATTGCTCACTGTCATCTTCTTCGGGTGCGCAGCAGACCTCACCTCGCATGAAGACGCTGCTGAGAACATAAATCGGATGGCGCATTTCCGGGCGTCTCAGCTACACTAGGCTACATTCTTGTTAACCTATAATCGGGAGGCTAGAGTTCTTTTTTCTGGGCCAAATGAGGTAAGAGAGTGTGGAGGGGTCTGCCTTGCTGCCTGCGGGACATTGGCAAGGCACTCGGGCTGAGTGCTTTCGAGAGCCAACGCCCATGCGAGTCCTACAAGGCGTACTCGTCAATAACGCCAAGCTAATAAACTGATGTAGGTTCCGTGTCAGAGCAAAGTCGGTTGCTTCTTTAGGAGATTCTAGAGATGCGTGGCAATTCATCCGACCTTGTTGCGGCTCCGGCTTGTGATGGAATATCTAAAGCATGCGTACATCTTGGTACGAGAAGATTCCTCCTACGTAATGCCCAAGACCTTGACCACATTCCTACCTAAGGGTACTCCAAAACTCTCTCTTTATACCATTGTCCTTTATTGTAAAGATCTTTCGACTCTTTGGTTTCCTTGAGCTGGTACTCAAATAACGCGGACTGTGTCCCATTTGACCGCATTACGGGTCGCACCGCCGCGACGAATAGCTCTCGCCTCGTTATGTACCCATTCTCTGTGACTTTAGTCGCAACCTCTTCATCTACCTCGTATTCGGGAGTTGCCTACTTAATAATTCAGCCAAAGCTCTTTGAAGCTTGTACCTTCACTACCACTAGAATAGTTCACCTTTTCTGCAACCTTTTGTCTCGAGACATCCGATTTTTCTTGAGACGAATCGGTTCGCTCTAGCTTTTAACACACGCCGATTAGCCAAGTTGCAACTGTGCGCCTCTGAGATAGAAGCGGCAAAACCGACATCTGGTCCTTCAAAATCTGAAGACATCTCTCAGAGCCGCAAATATCGATGCTCTTAGCCTGGAAATATCGAAGATTCGAAAAATTCTCTGAATGCTAGAGTAACGCCTGAGGGCGAGCGGAAACAGAAATGCGCATCCAGCTTGCGTTTGAATACCTCTATTTATGCTATGAAAGATGTAGAGCATAGCCTGGCCGAGATGCTGCCTTGCTTGTACCATAGTCACTAGGCCAGTTATTAAGCCTTGCCAGAACTTGGCATCGCCTCAGCCTTGTACAAGATGGCTCACCAAACCAAATGATCTGAGCTGATGAGCCTGCCACTAGTCTGCCAATAACTAATTCCGCTAGCGCTGACACACGCACGGGACGGTCTCGCTTTATATTCAGGCCTTCACGTAGCGAATGAAGAACAGAAGGATCCATTAATGCTAAATGCAAATAGAAGTACAGTTTGAAAGCTGAAGAAGTTCCATCGACAGTCATCTAAAGCTGCTGCCCGGAGGAGATAGCAACACCCAAGCAAGACTGAGAGATGAGGCATTCAAGGCAGTCAACCAGATGACCATCTCAAGGATCTGTGGAGTAGCACTGCCCGGGTACTTGGACTTACTTTTTTTTTGTTTTCTTTTTTGAGCCGCAAGCAATATCTACAACATTGCGTCTTGTTCCCGCTTATACCAATCATTCCAGTCTCCTGTCAAATTTCGTATCGCTTCACAGTGTACACATTATTGCAAATTGGTACATCGACACATTGTCCTCCATTAGACAGTCCACAAATATGTCTCAATTGGACGACTTGACTGTACCAATTGCTGTCCCGTCCTTCCGTCAATGGCCCCAAGCCATCAGCGGTTTCGCCCAGGTGGATGCAGTATCCGACAGCGAGCATGAACCCAATTTTGCTACATCTGATATGCATTTATGGTGGCGAGAGGGAAGTGGCCTAAGCGGATATCGTCACATTGCCGTTCTATTAATTAAGTGGGCAGAGAAGCTGGACCAATTGAACTGCGGGGATGAGGTAGGCTACAGAAAGTCCCAAAGTTGACGGCCCTATCACAAGCTAATGCTGCGATTATCCAGGTCCGCGACCTGGATGAACTCTTTCGGAAGTCATTTGGATATTACACAAAGGTCGTTCAGCTGCATGATGAGTGGAACGTCAATCTGCAACTCACTCTGGCTCTCGCGGAATTTATAAAAGAGCACGATGGACCAAACAATCTGATTATTATTTATTACACGGGACATGGATCGCATAAAGTCAGCACGGGAAAACTAGTCTTTC
This sequence comes from Astrothelium macrocarpum, assembly GCA_021030915.1. Lineage (NCBI taxonomy): Eukaryota > Fungi > Ascomycota > Dothideomycetes > Trypetheliales > Trypetheliaceae > Astrothelium > Astrothelium macrocarpum. The sequence goes on along the minus strand of JAGEMR010000147.1, from coordinate 1,596 downwards.
ACCCGTTAGTGTTTCCTCGTCCGACTTTGTATCGAAACTAATAGGAATTGATTCAAAGAACAAACCGTGTTGTGGAGACCGAGGGCCCAACTCCTGTAAGCGCGGTCTGGGAAGAGGTCGAAATACATCTCATGCAGAACGCAAAATGTGATGCATTGTCCATATTAGATTGCTGTTTTGCAGGTGATGTGCATAAGGGGGGATTGCTTGAGGATGACAGGACATATCAACTTCTTAGCGCTGCTGGAAGGGGCCAAACGACTGGACGTCCAGGACCAAAATCTTTCACAACGGCACTCATCACATCATTGACACAGCTCCGGCAGGAGTATGGGGAGAAACCCTTCACAACATTGCAGCTGCAAGAGCGCATTGCAGATCAACCAGAAAGGCAAAAGAATCCTCCTGTCCTATGGCATCGCCTCCATCGTTACACGCGTCCAATCTTCCTGGCACCCCTCACCGAACAATCGGTGAATAGTCTTCCATTTGTCAGCACGCCGAGTCGCGCATTTCTCACGCTCCGAGTAGCCCTTGGGGAAGAAAATCTGGGCAAGGATCAAGTCGTATCGCTTGGATCAAAGATAACAGCAGCAGCGAAATCTTCTGTGGCTCATGTGCGGCGAGTTGATTTGGTAAGCTTCTCGGTCTCCAATCGAAGACGAAGCTTTTCGCAAATGGTCCGTACTGCTGCACTTCCAACTGTTCGATTCCAACGCGGCCTCAAGAATAAGATCAGTCCAATTCAAACTGGCTCGGATATTGCGCAGCTCCCCACAACCCCAATTTCTCGACCCGAGAGTCCCCCAGACATAGTTTCATCTCCGCTCAAGGCGTCAGAGAGCAGGAATGAGCACGATCGGTCTGATCACACACCTAGATCATCATCAACGCGGAACCTCAGAAAAAGAGACAGGTCACCAATGTCTGAACCAACAAAGAAGAGGCGACGGTGATCGATACGGGGAAAGAAATTGTGTGTATTTAGAAATGCTTTGGATATCATGTACAATTAGTCTCATGCTTTATTTCATCAAACTGGACAGGCTTTTTCAGTTTCTACTGCCTCTTTTGGCGCAAGCCTACAGCTGTTGTAGAATTCCCGAGTGGCTCTAATGCAAATGGACTCGTGGACAAACTTCTTTGCCAAGTCGCTACAAACGACGCAACAGCGAAATGTGCGGTGATCGAGGGTACTAAACACGCTCGTGCAAATCCTTGGAGATGTGGGAAAGGCTAGAGGAGTCGTGGTTGTGATTGCGGCCAAAGCTATACGCAGTATTCCAGCCCCATTTCAAGTGTGTGGTGCGCGCATTTAACTCAGGTTGCAATAAGAAATATTAGCCGCAGCCGTGAGAGATGTAATTTGCCGCACCCCTTGTGGGGAGGCTCTCAACAATGATGGTCGAGAGAATGTTTGGAGTTATTTCTCAACTGACTGTTTACGGTCTCTAATTGCTTGAAGTGATATGGTCCTCTCCCTAAGGCATTTGCCAAATTAGGAGAACTCACCGCCGTGTGCACGGGCGCACTGTGTGCACACTCCGAAATTCGTTCAACTCCACACTTCGCACCCAAATTACGCCATCAATATGG
>JAGEMR010000146.1:0-68768 GCA_021030915.1 Astrothelium macrocarpum | reverse complement strand
ATTCAAAATGTGGTGGTGGCCAAAATTTGAGGTGGTCGCGCCGCGGGATCGGGCGCGCCGTGGTGGAGACTCCTAAGCGATATAGGGCCCAAATCACACTCATCAGCTTGAATCGCATTTCTCCAGACAACATAATCTCAATGTCGCCCATTTGAGATGAACTTGATACAGTGTTAGGTCTTGCTCGTATCTTTCGACGTTCCAAGATGACGTTGCAGTCGACCCGACAAGCCCCCAACAACCGACTCAGCCACCGGCCACAAAGAACAGCGCCTCATACCTAGCCTTATACCTAGCCTTATGTCGACTAATGTCCGGTGACTCTATAAAGGGGAGCCTGACTCTTACATTTGTACGACGTGAGTCAAACAGTACAAAAGGACTATTTAGTATATGAGAAAAACGGTTGGATACCATTTCTTTACCTTTTCTCGTAGTTTACATTCTATCAGCAATTCATTCCTAATATCATTATACCACTACTTCAACACATTTGATAGACACAACTCCAGACCATCTTTTATATTCCCGATCCTACCCGTCAGCACGAACAAGAGCAATACAGCCTTTCCTATATCGTGAATCCATTACCTCCACTTTTCATCACCATACCGACCCCGCTTGGCTACTTCAACCCCGACAGCTCGAAAACAATGACAGACCCCTACTCCCACGACCTACGCGCCCCCTCCCGTGAGCAGCTACGCTCGCGGACTCGGAGCGCCAAATACGATTCCTTCCGCCATATTAAACCGGGCCAGATCGGACAGCCGCACTACATCGGCGACCCCTCGTCTCCCTTCAACCCATTCTGGCCCGCCAAAATACTCTCGACCCAAGTCTCCGCCCTAAGCCCACGACAACTGTACCGCGAAGCCCAATGGCACCGTCACCCCACACGAAAGCATACACGTGCCGATCCAGTCTGGAGTCGCAAATTCGAGAAGCGCGTTGCTGAGAGGAGGGTTTTGAGAGACGGCTGTGTGACTGGGGAGTGGAGAGAGGATAGAAGGAGCGAGTGGTTGGTTGAGGAAGAGGATTTGATGATGGAGGAGTTTTGTGATCGGGAAAGGGAGTGTTTGTATGGGGAGAGAGATGAAGATGCGGAGGCGTGGAGGCAGATTGAGATGGGAAAGCATGCTAGGAATGGCTGGGGAGGGATGGTTGATGATGCACTAGGAATTTGGGAGGATAGGCGAGCGAGGAGTGCGGAGGAGGAGGGGTGGGATGTCGTCAGTGAGGCAGAGAGTGCAGTTAGCGAGGATCAAGGGTTGAGTGATGGTTGGCATGGAGAGGAGGATTTTGAGATGGTGGAATATAGGGGATAGGGTGATGGGTGTGGTACTAGCTGGTGATGCCCTGAAATTTGAGAGCGTCGGACGATATTGCTCATCCAATGATACCCTATATATTCCAACGATCTTTTGAAGCCTTGGTGACTCACAATCATTCTATCTATTCTACAAGGCTTATTTAAACTCGATGTTGGCACGATATTGGGTACCTTTCCACGCCTTACGTAAGGCCATTCCATTCCAACCCTCCAATGCCACAAATGGAAATCTATTTGCGCATTTCGTCTCGCATCAAGAGTACGTGATCAACTGACAGATAACAGTGAATCAAACATACAACACTCGATAATGCTATCCAACAGAAATGAAAACAGAATATCCTCGCAAGCCGAAAACCATGTCTTACATATATATGCATGACCAATGCCCAATGATCGTTGAAGCGCATCAAACGTCAAGCCTTCGCATCGCGTTACCTTTTCTTCAGCTCAAATTGGCTGCTTATCCTTACCCTAGGGTCCAAAGGCTCGTGCCATCTTTCTATTGTAACATACATCTTTCTGCCATGGTCTATCTGCCCTATCAATGCTTAGCAACCTTTTGAGCGCCCTGTTTTATGGAGAAAACATCACGCGTATGCATCAAGGCCAGGAAGATTATGTGAGAGAGCACGAGACGGCGTCGATGGTAGATCAATGGTTGATGTTTTTAGTACTTGAGTGCGGCACCAGAAACAGAGAACACTTTTTTGGGCGCACTACAGCAAAATGCAAGATCGGCTTCCGCCCTGACCCCGCGCGCGCGAATTTTGTTAGCCCACACACACAAAATCCGCACAAATGGTTAGTTCGTGAAGTTCGCTCCACATATCACTGAAATATTGCCTAATTTGTAAAATTTGAAGCTGGATTTTGTTCTTGTTTTATTTAAATTTGGTGAAGAGTGTTTGTAATATCCGAAAAGCGTGATAATCAGCTGTTCCGTGAGCCATCTGTTCGAAAACGTCGACCCACGAGACAATTTGATGCTCTAGTAGCTGCTTCTTCTCCTCCTCCTGCTGCTACTGCTGTTCCGCCACGGTCTTCTAGTGGTCCTTCAGCTTCTAGGCGTTCAATTTCTAATTCCAGATTCAAATCCAGGTCGAATTCTAGATCGAATTTAACTCAAAAAGCATCAGCTTATTTCTATCAACAGTATAAAGTAATTCCGCCAATTTCATAAGCTACCACTGTGGACGAAACGTCTAAAATAATTGATTTAATAGCTGAATAGGGTTCTTTGTTATTGAATACAACAGTCTTCCAATTACTCGCTGAATCAGGGTCAAATTTACCTGATCCATCACCATTTTCAGTTATAAATCCACCGCCATCTTCATTTATTGATTCTTCTAAAAATCCAATTAATTTCAAATATAATTTGATTTTAATCATTTATTCTAAAAAAAAAATGATTCATCAGAATTATATTAATAATATTCAGAATCGAATTTAAAAATATTAAAATAATAAATTATTTATTATAATTAATATAAAATGAATGATTCATAAATTCGTTCAATAATCTAAAAATATATTAATCAGAATTCATTCGATGTAATATAATATCGTCAAAAGAATATATATCATTAATTTATCGGAATCTGATCTTTAGAATAAAATGAACGATCAATTTGAATCGTTTTATAATTTTGATATTGAAGACAAATATCAGTGAAATTATGAATTTCAGTTCGATTTCGTCTCTAATCCATCAGACATATCATCGAATATACGAAGGCTAGATGATGGCCGAACTGATATACCACAAAATCGTCAAATAATCATCAAATAATAATTTAATGAATTCGAATAATTGATTGAATTTATAGATTTAATTCAGAAAATGCTTTAATTGAGAATTCAAGATTTTGTGATCCAAATCTGTGAAAAATGGATTTATTTGAAATCGTGTGATACGAATTTACACTGATATTTCATTATTCAACAAATTCAGAAATATATTAAATTACGTATGAAGGACTTTTGTATATGAAATGATGAGATTGTTATTAAAAGGGCCATTTTATATAAACCGCTGTCGAAATTATGGAATAAATGATTCGATCAGAATTGAAATCGAATTAAAATAAAAACGATTATATTAACAAATACTGGAACGTCAAATATGAATATATATATTATAAAAGAGGGTTTTAATATTGAAGATAAAATTTTATCACATTTATTCAAATTCTCATAATCGCTGTCTGATAATAATGATCCAAAATCATTATTAATTCAATTTATTTTTGGATCGGATAATGAAATTATATTTGAATATATTCAATGATTGATGGATAGAATGAATAGGCCGAATTAGAAAAAGAAATATCAAAAAACGCTGAAATATATTGATTAAATTTATTTGAATTTATATCAATTAATTAAAAAACAATATAAAAATAAATTAAAAAAATGATTGATAAATCAAAATATCGCTAAAGATGTAATAAATAAAATATAAATTAATATTAAATATTGAATAAAATTAAAATTTGATAATCAATTAAATATAATATAATTTAATAATAAAAAGATTAAAAAATGATAAAAATGATAAAAAAAATAATGGAAAAATAATGAAAGAATTAAAAACATATTTATTCAGATATTATTTAATTAAAAAATCTTTTATATAAATATCGTTTTAATAATAAATTTATATATTATTTAATATTATATTAAATATTAATTTTTTATAATAAAGGAATTCTATTTTCATTTTATTTTATTTATTCTTTTTTTTTATCATTATTATTATCATTATTATAATTATTATTATTATTATTAAAATAAATCCTTTATATTATTCTATTATTATTAATTCTTTTAATTTATATTAATATACATTAATCTGAAATGTTCTTAAATAATTATATAATTTTGGTCCATTTTTTTAATATAAAATTCTAAATATTCGATGGAATCAAATTTTTCATCATTAATAGAATTATGAAATAAATAATAACGTCGAATGAATTATTTCAATTACAAAAAAAATTCTTCAATAGAATTCAGATCTGATAAATAAAAAGAAAAATAAATCAATTTTATTCCGAATTCTTTTTTTATTAATTCTTATATAATTAGAATATAATAAAATGATATATTATTCATAATAATGACCGAATTTGATACCATTATATTTTCAATAAATTGATTATATTTCAGAAATAACGAATTCTGAAATCAATTAAGAAATATTTCAATATTTATATTATCTTGATATATTTAATAATCAAAAATATCTTCCATTATATATATAAAAAGGATTTGATAATAAATAATTTTTTAAATATTTTATTCGATTATCATTCACTGATTTCAAAAATCATATCCATATGGTTGAAATCCCATATATTTATCTATTCCTGATTCATCCATATATATAAATTAATAGATTTCATAATAAATTATCTTCATCATATACATTATTTAAAGAATAGATTCTCATTCTTTTATTCGTTTTCGATTTATTTTTCATATCCAATCAATTCATTTCAATTCGCGACCGATATTATTTTCCAAAATAGATATACCGAATTCATCATAAATCTAATATATCATTTTATTGTAATACAAATCCGGTTTCATAAAAAGGAGATTCAATAATATTATAAATCTTTCAGCGTTCAAATACCGCGATAATCCAGATGAATTATATGAAATTATAGACAATCCAAATGTTCTTATATTTATTCAAATTATTTTTATTATTCATTCAGAATAACAAACGTAAAAGACCATTTCATTATTGGTGTATTTTTTTTATTCAATCATCATATCTAAAAATATTTTTCATTTTAATGATAAATTTGGAACCATTTAAACGCTCTCAATCAAATTTAAACAAAATAAGAATAAAATCCAGCTTCAAATTTTATTAATTAGACAATATTTCAGTGGTATGTGGAGCGAATTTCACGAATTAATCATTTATACGGATTTTGTGTGTGTGGGCTAACAAAATTCGCGCGCGCGGGGTCAGGGCGGAAGCCGATCTTGCATTTTGCTGTAGGAGAATGCACGGCTGTGTGCACGGCCACGCTGCGTGCACACCCACCGAATTCTCAACACCATGAATTCGAACTCATTTAATTCAATAACTATTATAATAATTAAGGTGGGATTAATTTTAAAATGTAGCTGAAATTTATGCAAATAAAATTCATCGCTAATTTTAATTATTGAAGTGTTGTGGATGTTTGTGTTGACGCTGAGGACGAGCAGAATGAGAAGCCGTATTCAGTTCATTCGAAGGCTCATCAATATCCAACACCATATTTTGAAACTTTTCAATTAATATAACAATATCGCGTTTTGGTGTTTTATTCTGTTTCATTTTATTTCGTAATTGTTTTGAAATAACTTTCTGTTTCTGAATCTTCTGTTTCCGCTGTTTTTCAATTTCACGCTATTGCTGACGCTTCTGCTGAACTTCCTCACGGGTACGTCGACGCTCAGCTTTCATTTCAAATTCAATTTATTTAATAATTTGTTTATCTATCTTTTCAGCCTTCTATTATTGTTTTTTATATTCCTTCTTCTGCTTCTTTTATTCTAATTATTCACGAATGAGTTGTATTTTGGTGGGATTCCAAAACACTATTTCATCATATTCAATAGGCATCTCCAGAACCTTATAATATTTTGTCTGTTTCTATTCATATTTCATTATTTCTCTGAAATTCTTATTCTCATATTTGATGATATTATTCTCAATCTCCATTTTGATATATTTGATTGCGAACCGATCCAATTCTTTTATAAATTGAAAATTTATATATAATTCTAAATTTGATTTAAAATAATGCCAGTGAATATTTATAATTCTCATAGAGAATTCTGAATTCATTGAATCATTACGATGATATTATGACTATCGAATTGATATTTGATCAAATATTATAATTGGATCAAATGGATGAAACCCTGTTTGAAGCCATCCACTAACGATATTTTTAGTGATAAAGGCTTACTGGTACGCCCGCCAAAATAGCCCAAAAAAAGCACTTTTAATGAGATGATTAATATCTTATGTTTATTGTATCCATTCGTCCAAATAATTGGAATAATATGTGGCTAATGGATTGAATAAGTTCATATCTAACGGCTGAAGGCGATGAGTCGAATAAGAAGGATAAATCGCCACCAGAATTCGATTGCGATGATAATAATTGAGGAATTTCATTATTACATAATTTCCGTGGCCATCCATTATTAAAAAACGGTAATATTTTATATTTTCTAATTTAATTTTGATATATTTGTCAAATATTTCTTTCAATCAAATAAATCCAATTATATCATTCGTCCAATCTAATGGTGATGCTGTGAAATTATAATTATAAATAGCTGGATTGAAATCTTGAAATCAAGAATTCTGAATTGAATTCGCTTTTGAATTATAGATAAATGAAAGAGGTAAATTTATTCCGTTCATATAAATTATTGTCAAAATAATAATCCATTTACGCGAACTGTCTGTTCCTGATCCACGAAGCAAATCACGTTCATATGTTGATTTGGTAAAAATCCGGCGCTGCTTCATAAACTGGCCAATAATAAAATCTTTTTCGTCCTTATTGTATGTATTGTATGAAAGGATGTCATATTACTTCATTTTTTGAAATATCTAAATAAATATTAATATGAAAATAATATAAATTAAGAATTAATATCAATTCAAAATAAAATTGTAATTGATTGAAATTGTCTGCCTTTTTTTGTGTGAGATTAAAAATCGTTAAAAAGACTGATTTCAATTCAATTGTATGGCGTTTCATAAAACTACTGGGCCAATTTCGTCCCAGTTCAATTTTATCAAATTCAATAACGAAATTTCGTAATATTCGATTAGATAATGGAATTTCACGATTCGTAAATGTATTAATCCATTTAATTAATATGGCCTTCTGTTATTGTGAAAATTTTGTATGAATCTTAAATGGAATTTCTTTTGAATCCGTGATAACACCTCTGTGACGCCGCGATAACGTAATTCTGTCGATTCCATAGATTTTAGCTATTTGACTGTAATTAGGATACTTCTGCGCATCTGCTGCAGCAATCGCCTCCTCAATTGGGCTCATATTGGTGGTGTAATTCGTGAACGAATTCGTGGTGTTGAGCGAAATTCAGGTGTGCACGCAGCCGGGCCGTGCACACAGCCGTGCATTCTCCTAGGAGTTTTCCACACACTGTGCACGGGCACACACCGTGCACACCCTGAAATTTTTCAACTCCACGAATTCAAACACGAATTACACCACCAATATGAGCCCGATTGAGGAGGCGATTGCAGCTGCGAATGCGCAGAAGTGTCCTAATTACAGCGAGATAGCAAAATCATACGGAATTGAACGTATAACGTTATCGCGGTGTCATAAAGGAATTATCCAGAATAAAATAATCGGCGTTTATAACGTTAACATAATATTTTTATAATAACAGAAAATGATATTAATTAAATGAATTAATATATTTACGAATTATAAAATTCCATTAATTAATTGAATGATATAAAATTTTATTATCAATTTATATAAAAAATTGTTATTAAAAAATTGAATAAATCGTTTTATAAAATGTCATTCAATCAAATTAAAATCAATCTTTTTATTTTTATTTAATCTCATTCGAAAGAAGATAAATAATTATAAATAATTTTAATTTTATTTTGATTTAATATGAATTTTTATTTTATATTATTTTTATATTAATATTTTATTAGATTATTATCAAAATTGAATAATATCATATATCTTTTTTTAATATTTATAATATAAATAAAAAAAATTTTATTATTGGTCAAATCAATAAATAATATCATATTTTTATAAAATCAATTTACGAAAATGGTCAATTTTATGGATTAGATATAAATAATTCATATAAATAGATTATTATTTTAATAATAATTTATATAAATGGAATAAATTTATTTTTTTTATTTATTTATAATTCGAAAATGAATTCGATTCAAAATTTCTGATTTTAAAATTTTAATCCGATTATTTATAAATATAATTTTATAATATCATCAATAAATTGAATAAATAATATAATCAGATTTATTTAATTAAAAAAAATATTTGATAAATATATTAAAATTAAATTGAAAAATATAAAATATTATTATTTTTTAATAACGAATAATCACGAAAATCATATAATAATAAAATTCTTTAATTATTATTATTATAATCAAATTTTGATAATAATTTATTTTTTTCATTCCATTTATCATTTTCAATTATTTAATATAAATTTATTCAATTTATTAATTATATATTATTCTAATTATTTGAATAAATGAATTTAACAAATTCAAAATATCAGCCATTTTATGAAAAGTGATTTTTTTGGATTATTTTGACAGATGTATTAATAAATTTTTATCAAAAAAAATATCGCTAATAGATGAAAAAAAATAGATTTTCATTCATTTGATTTAATAATAATATTTAATCAAACATCAATTCATTTTTAATAATATTCTGATAATTCAATATTTTCAGATTTTTTAATATGAATTACGAAATTATATTGACGGAAATTAAAATTGGAATTAGAATAAAATTTGAATATTTTATTCAAAAATGAATTGAATCGATTTGAAATTAAATAAATTAAATTGAAAATGAAAAATAATATTATAAAATACGAGAATAATGATTTTAGAGATATTGTAAAATTGGAATAGCGATACATGAAACGCCGTAAAATTATGAAAATGCCAATTGAATATAATGATATCATATTTTAAAATCCGAATAAAATTCAACTAATTCAGAAATAATAACAATATAAGAAATAAAAGGAAATATTTCAAAAATAATAATAGAATATTCAGAAAATTGAATAAATTATTATTAGGTAATTAAAAAATGAGATGAAAATATAACGTAAACGCGACCGTGAGACAGTTTAATAGGAACGTTAATGATAGCGTCAAATTGAATAACAGCGAAAATAGGGAATTCAGAAATAATGAATTATGATAAGACAGTTCCGAAATAAGACGAAATGAAAAAAGATATCACAGCGAAATATTATTATATTAACTGAAAAATTTCAAAACGTGATATTGGATGATAAGAAATATTTGAATGAATTTGATTCGGTTTTTTATTCTATCCGTCTTCAACATCATTGATAATATTCATAATATTTTAATGATTAAATTTAATAGTGATTCTTATTCGCATGAATTTCAGTTATATTTTAAAAATACTCCCATATTAATTGTTATTATGGTTATTGAAATATTTGAATTCGAATCCATGGTGTTGAGAATTTCGTGGGGTGTGCACGGTGTGTGCCTGTGCACAGTGTGTGGAAAACTCCTACGAGTCAGCCCCACCTTCTGCAACACCCCACCAGCATCAACGAAATTATTTCAAATACCTCAATCTTCACCATCATAATCCTAATTGATGAGATAATTATAGATTTGAAATCATAAAATATGAAAAATATATATATAATTATAAAAAAATATAAAATATATTTTTTTATATTATCATAATATTTCAGAAATTTTATAATGAATATTTATATTATATAAAAAAAGATTATAATTAATTATATTAATAAATTTATATATCAAAGTTTATTTTTTATAATAAAAATAATTTGAATATTTATTAAAAATATAATTAAAAATTATTTGAAAAAAAATTAGATTAAAAAATGAATTTTTCAAATTTACTAAATTTTTTATTTAAAATATTTAAATATAATTAAATTTATATATATTTAAATAAAAAATTCTAAATATATAAAAAATTATTTCAAATTTATAAATTATAAATATTCAATAATTTTAATTAATTTTTAATAAATAAAATAAAAAATTGATTAATATGAAATTTTTATTAAAAATATATATAATATAAATGAAAAAAAAATTTTATTTGAAAAGTTTTATAGATTAAAAAAATATTTATATATAAAATTTTTAAATAAAATAAATTATTTAAAATAAATGAAAATAATAATTAAAATTGAATTATAATAATCATTTATATAAAAATAAAAAATAAAATATTATTATTATTATTATTTTATTATTTTATTATAAATAATCTATAAAATTTATAAATGAATAATTTTAATTCAAAAAAATATAATATTTTTTTTATAAATATATTTTTAAATTAAATAAATAATAAAATTATATTATAATAATTCAATAAAATATTCAATCAATATATTAATATGGAAATAAATTTTAATTAAAAATTTTATTTTTTAATATTAAATAATTATAATAATTATTTAATAATAATATTTTTTAAAATTTATTAAAAAAAAATATTTATTTGATGATATTTTTATTTTATTTAATATATTAATTATAATTTTTTAATATCGATTTTTTTAATTCATTTATAAATTATTATTTATAAAATTTAAATAAATAAATTTCGAAATATCAAAATTTATTTAATTTTTTAAAATAAATTATTTTTTTTATTTTTTAATAAATTTAGATAACGTATCTACATAGCGAGCGGACCATCATAGTGAGCGGACCACCCGCATCCAATTTTACGAATTTTGAATTTTACAATCATTTTTTTCTATATATAAAAATATAATCATTTTTATATAAAAATAAAATAATTATAATATTTCAAATTTTCAAAAATGATTTAAAATTTAATATATAAATTGTAATTCAGATTTATGAAATTTCTCGTATGATATTAATTATTTGATACGACGGCTGATAATCATAATACGATATCTCAGTCAATTTAATGAATCTTATCAAAATAAAAAAAGAAATAATTCTGAATCGTATTATGAATTTAATCGATCATGGATTTCCGTCTAGATAAGATGATATACGAAATATAGCTGATTATTTGCGCGAAATTCGAAATACGTTGCGCGTCGGATCTCGATGAACTAGGGGTTTTCTCGGCTGTGTGCACGGTTACACTACGTGCACACTCAACCAAATTCTCAATATCATGAATTCAAATTTAAATATTTTAATAATCATAATAATAATTAATACGAGATTAATTTTAAAATATAACTGAATTTCATATAAATTGTTATGATCCTAGGTATCCTTGGGGTCAAGTCTACTTGGGATCAAGGTGGCTTCTGAAATGAGTCGGTAAAGGACTGAGCTAGCAAGGAATGATATGATTTGATAATTCAAAATTCTACTGAAAACGTTATCAAAAATTAATTTAAAAAATGACTTTGAATATAACGAAATTAAAATGGGTTTTATTACGTTTTTATATATTTTATAATTTCCGATGGTTCAAGACATGAGTCATATGAATCAGGAATGAGATTCTTTGATTCGTGTCATGAATTTTATGAGCCAGAGGCTGGATTCTTTAATTTATATCGTGAGCCTTATGAGCCGGAGGCACGGCGGGTACACGGGTGTGTACACGGTCCCCTTAGTGGTCATAACATAAATAAAAATTATCGCAAATTTTAATTATTAAAATATTATAAATATTATCATTGATATTGAAAATGATTAGAATAAAAAATCGCATCAATTTTATTCAAATATTTTTTATCATTTAATACCATATTTTAAAATCTTTTAATTAATATAATTCTTTTTCATTATGATTGATTATATTATTTTATCTTATTTTAAAATTATTTTATATTAATTCATTATTTCTGAATCTTCTTCTATTATTATTGTTCAATTTTACGTTATTATTTTTATTTTTTTTGAATTTTCTCACGAACGCGTCGATTCTGAATTTTTATCTCAATTTTCATTTATTTAATAATTTATTATTCGAATTTTTATATCTTTTATTATTATTTTTTATATTTTTTTTTTTTCCTCCTTTTATTATTATTATTTATAAACGAATTATATTTTATTAAAATTCTAGAATTAAATTCCATCATATTCTATAAATATTTCAATAATCTTACGATATTTTATATATTTCTATTTCAATTTCATTATTTTTATAAAATTTTGATTTTTATATTTAATGATATTATTCTTTATTTTCATTTTGATATATTTAATTATAAATTAATCTAATTCTTTCGTAATTTAAAAATTTATATATAATTCCAAATTTGATCTGAAATGACATTAACGAATATTTATAATTCGTATAAAAAATTCTGAATTCATTAAATTTATATAAAAATATTATAATTATCAAATTAATATTTGATTAAATATCATTATTAAATTGAATGAATAAAAATCTATTTTAAATCATTTATTAATAATATTTTAAATGATGAAAATTTCTTATCATATTGATTAGAATATATCGAAAAAATCATTTTTGATAAACCGGCTAATATTTTAATTTTAATATATTCATTCATTCAAATATTTTATGTAATAAATTATCAATGAATTAAATAAATTCATATCTAATAATTAAAGACGATGAATTGAATAAAAAAAGAAAATAATAATAAAAATTCAATAATAATAATAATAATTCAAAAATTTCATTATTATTATATGATTTTCATAATCATTTATTATCAAAAAATAATAATAGATTTTTTTTTCTAATTTAATTTTGATATATTTATCAAATATATTTCTCAATCATATAAATTCAATTTCATTATTCATTTAATCAGAAAATAATATTATAAAATTATAATTATAAATAATTAAATTAAAATCTTAAAATCAGGAATTTTGAATTAAATTCATTTTCAAATCATAAATAAATAATAATAAAAATATTATTCTATTTATATAAATTATTATCAAAATAATAATCTATTTCTGAAAATTGTCTGTATTTGATCCTTGAAATTGACCATTTTTATAAAATGATTTAATAAAAATATAATATTATTTTATAAATTGATTAATAGAAAAGCCTTTTTTATTCATATTATATATATTATATGAAAAAATATCATATTATTCTATTTTAAATTCTATTTAAAAAAAATATTAATATAAAAATAATATAAAATAAGAATTTATATCATATTGAAATAAAATTCCAATTATTTGAAATTATTTTTTTTTTTTTATATAAAATCAAAAAATATTAAAAAATCTGATTTCAATTCAATTATATGATATTATATAAAACGATTCTATTAATTCGGTTTTAATTCAATTTTATTAATTTCGAATATAAAATTTTATATCATTTAATTAAAAATGGAATATCACGATTCATAAATATATTAATCCATTCAATTAATATCCTTTTTTATGATTTTGAAAATTTGACGTAAAATTTAAATTGAATTCTTTCAAAATCTTTAATAATACCTTTATAACACCGCGATAATATTATACGATTAATTTCATAAATTTTAATTAATTGAATATAATTAGAATACTTCTACGCATCTGCTATTATAATCGCTTCTTTAATCGAACCCATATTGATGATGTAATTCGTGTATGAAATGGTGGAATTTGTTATGGCACCACGACAATACAGGTGCACGGCGACCAATCGGTACGGCCGCTATATATAATTCATTCGAAAATCTACAAATTCATCAGAGGAATCGTGAGTATCATTCTTCTATTAATAAAATTTATTCCAACAGTCATAAGAATTATTATGATATTAATAAATAATTTAAATATATAAAAATCTGATAAAATTAATTATAATTTTATTATATTCAAAATTAATTTTTTAAATTAATTTTTGATAATATTTTTAATATAATTTTGAATTATTAAAATATTATTTTTTATTAATTTAATTTTTTATCGATTTATTTTAAAAATTATTTTAATTTTAAATAAATTTAATTTTAAAAATATTTAGAATTATAATATATTGAATATTTTCAAAATTAATTAATAAAAATAATTATAAAATGATGATAATATATTTTAAATTAAAAAAAATTGATTTATATTACAATT
The DNA here is from genome assembly GCA_021030915.1 of Astrothelium macrocarpum. NCBI lineage: Eukaryota > Fungi > Ascomycota > Dothideomycetes > Trypetheliales > Trypetheliaceae > Astrothelium > Astrothelium macrocarpum. The sequence goes on along the minus strand of JAGEMR010000146.1, from coordinate 54,546 downwards.
TGATGAAAAATTAAAAAATCTAATAATTTTTATAAAAATTATTTTAAAATGAAAGATTAATTTAATATTATTTAATTATATTTTATATTTGAAAATATTATAATGTTTAATCAATTTTTTTTTTATAATCATATTTATAAAAAAAAGAATATTTTATTGGATCTGATCATGTTTTATTAATTATATAATAAAAATTAGAAATTAAATAATTAATAATATATTTCAAAATTTTGATATATTTAAAAAAGAAATTATTAAAATATTCAGAATATTTAATTAATAAATAATAATTGAATAAATAATTTTGAATATTAAATAAAAGATTTTAATAATAAATTATATAATTAGATTTTAAAAATATATTTAATAAATTGAATGAAATGATAAAATATTTCGTTTTATATTTGTTAAAAAATTCAAAAATAATATTAAAAATGAATTAATATATTATATAAATATGATAAATATTCTATTATAATTAATAAAAATAATGATTGAATTAAATAATAAATTATATATAAAAATTTAAAAAAAAAAAAAAAGACTGAAAATTAATTATTGAATAGAAAAATTTATAAATTTAAAATAATGATTATGATGATTTAATAAATTTTAATTTTATTAAAAAAGAAAAAAAGAAAGATAATATTCATTTGAAAAAGAGATTTAAAAATAAAAAATATTATTTTTATAAAAAAAAGAAATATTTTATAAAAAATTATTAATTCAAATTTAATATAATATAACGTATCTGCATAGCGAGCGGACCATCATAGCGAGCGGACCACCCGCACCTAACCGTACGAACTTTTCTTTTATCAACACAATAATACTTTATTATAATTATTAAAATTAATCGCTATTTTTTTCTTCAGAAATTAAAGAATCTATCTGACAGATTCGCGTATAATATTCAGATTATTTATAATTATTATAATATTATACGCGTGAATTTTTGCCATTTATATAATCATTCTTTTCATATATATCATTTTTTCCAATTTTAATAATATCTTTTTATGATTATAATGTATTCATTTCTGAAATATTAAATAATCCGCCAATATATAATCGAATTTTTTTGATTTTCCAATATTTATTTAATATTTCATTTATCGTACAAAAATTTTTATTTTTCATTTTTAATAATATCAATTCATATATTAATTTTGAAATATTTTTTATTTGAATATCAATTAGATCATATAATTGGATTAAAGAATTATTTTGATATTTTACGATTTTAAATTTCAGATTTATAAAATTTCGTATTATATTTTTTATAATTCTAAATATATTTGAATTTATAAATATAATATTTATTGAATAAGAATTTGATGATATAAATATTTTAAATTTAAAATTTAATTAATTGATTATTTATTCTGAATTATATGAAATAAAATCAATTATTTAAAATTTTATTTATATATTTTTTTTATCTATTAAAATAAAAAATATTTTTTTAAAAATAGAAAAAAAATCATCTTTTATAATATATATAAATTGAAATCGTATTAAATATTCAATTTTTTTATTATACAAAATTTTTAAAAAATTAAAATATTTTATATCAAAAAATTGAAAAATATACGATAAATATAAAAATATATAAAAAATAATAATATTCATTTTTTAATAATAATTATCGAATTTAAAAAAATGATGATTATTATATTTATTAAAAATTAAAAATCGATATTTTCTGATTATATAAAATTTTATAAATTTCTTAAAATATTATAATTAATTTAAATTAATTTCATTTATTATTTAATTATTTATATTTAAATAAATTTATCAGATAATGAAAAATTCATCATTTATATATCAAAAAAGGAAATGATATTTATTTTTTATAATGATATATAAAAATAATATTTAATTATTTATATAAATATTCTGGATTATTAAAATCCATTTTCGATTATCAGATTATTTCGTATAAGGCCTTTTTTTACGATTTAAAATAATAATAATCTTTATATACGATAATATTTCTATTAAAAAATCAATTTTATTGAAATTATAAATATTAATATTGATAATTCCGTATTTATTGATTATATTATATATGAAATTAAATTAATTTTATATAATTATAGAATTTTTAATTAATATTTTTTGATAATCAATTTTTTATCAGAATTATATTTTAAATGATAATTATTATTATATGAAATTTATAATTTATTAAAATTTGATATATAACGTATTTCGAATTTCGCGTAAATAATCAATTATATTTCATATATCATTTTATCTAAATAGAAATTCATGATTAATTAAATTTATAATATAATTCAGAATTATTTTTTTTTTATTTTAATAAAATTTATTAAATTGGCTGAAATATCATATTATGATTATCGGCCGTCGCGTCGAATAATTAATATCATATAAAAAATTTCATAAATCTAAATTATAATTCATATATTAAATTTTGAATTATTTTTAAAAATTTGAAATATCATAATTATTTTATTTTTATATAAAAATGACTGCATTTTTGTGTATAGAAAAAAATGGTTATAAAATTCAAAATTCGTAAAATTGGATGCGGGTGGTCCGCTCGCTATGATGGTCCGCTCGCTATGCAGATACGTTAATGAAAAATTGTAATTATGAAAAAAGAAATTGATATAATTTTAATAGATTATTTAAATAAAAAAATTTTAATTAAAAAAATTATTTAAAAAATATCTGATAAAAGGAATAAATGATAATTTGATTAATAAAATGATGATAAAAAGAATAATCCATTTTCGATATTAAAAAATTTATAAAAAATCCATAAAAAAATATAAGAATATATTATATAAATAAATTAATAAATAAATCAAATTATATAAGAATAATTAATAATTGAATTTATATTTTAATAATATATCGGAAAAATATTAAACTAATTTAATTATAAAAATAATTTTATGATCAGATTATATATAATTTTTAATTATTTAATATATATTATTATAATATAGATTTTTAGAAAATAATTTGGAATTTTAATGGAATTATTATTAAAAAATTTTAAAATATAAAAAAATATTTTATTTAATATAATCAATTCGGATTATAAATGATTAATTTTATTAAAAAAATATTGAAATTAGAAATATTAATTATTAAAATATTAAAAATATTAAAAAATAAAAAAAAATATTTAACGAAATAATATTATTGATATATAAAATTCATGATATTCTGAATATCGAAAAATATAATAATAATATTATTATAATAAAAATTATAAAAGATATATAACGTGGTTTACCACCCAGCCGCGCATATCACCCAGCCGCGCACTTTCCGCATCAAAAAACCACTTAAATTTTCATCATATCATAACTTTCTAATCACTATACCAATTTATACCAAAAAGAAGAATATTATTCTTATTATTAATATAATTAAAATCGCAAAAAAATCTGACTAAAAATTAAATCAATATATAATTATAAAAACGTATAATATTTCCGAATTTATTTTATATGATAGAATAAATAATCAATAATAATATATATCAATATATATATAAAATCATAAATTGGATCAATTTAAAGAATAATCATTAATCAAATATATATTTGATCAAAATTCTAAAGAATTTTTATTATATTTTTCTGATATAAAAAATATAATCAATTTTTTATTATGATCGTATAAAAATGAATTTATTGATAAATATTAAATGAAATAATTTATCAATAACGTATCTGCATAGCGAGCGGACCATCATAATGAGCGGATCATCCGCATCCAATTTTACGAATTTTAAATTTTACAATCATTTTTTTCTATATATAAAAATATAATCATTTTTATATAAAAATAAAATAATCATAATATTTTAAATTTTTAAAAATAATTCAAAATTTAATACACGAATTGTAATTCAGATTTATGCAATTTCTCATATAATATTAATTATTCGATATAATAATTGATAATCATGATATAATATTTCAGCCAATTCAATGAATTTTATTAAAATAAAAAAAAAAAAAATTCTAAATTATATTATAAATCTAATTAATTATGAATTTTTATTTAAATAAAATAATATATAAAATATGACTGATTATTTATACAAAATTCGAAATATATTATATATCAAATTTTAATGAATTATAAATTTCATATAACGATAATTATTATTTAAAATATAATTCTAATAAAAAATTGATTATCAGAAAATATTAATTAAAAATTCTATAATTATATAAGACTAATTTGATTTTATATATAATATAATTAATAAATATAGAATTATCGATACCGATATTTATAATTTTAATAAAATTGATTTTTTGATAAAAATATTATTATATATAAAAATTATTATTATTTCAGATTATAAAAGAAGATCTTATATGAAATAATCTAATAATTAAAAATAGATTTCAGTAATTCAAAATATTTATATAAATAATTGGATATTATTTTTATATATTATTATAAAAAATAAATATCATTTCTTTTTTTGATATATAAATGGCGAATTTTTCATTATCTGATGAATTCATTCAAATATAAATAATTAAATAATAAATGAAATTAATTTAAATTAATTATAATATTTTAAAAAATTTATAAAATTTCATATAATTAAAAAATATCAATTTTTAATTTTTGATGAATATAATAATCATCATTTTTTTGAATTCAATAATTATTATTAAAAAATAGATATTATTATTTTTTATATATTTTTATATTCATTATATATTTTTTAATTTTTTGATATAAAATATTTTGATCTTTTAAAAATTTCGTATAATAAAAAAATTGAATATTTAATATAATCTTAATTTATATATATTATAAAAAATGATTTTTTTTCCGTTTTTAAAAAAATATTTTTTATTTTAATAACGTATAACACAAGCGAGTCGGCCACCCAAGCGAGTCGGCCACTTTTCCGCACTCTCGTACAACTCTTATTCAAATCAAATTTTCTTCACATTCTATCATAATTCAAGCCTAAAAAGAAAGTGATTTTATTCTTACATTTCAGACACTTCAAAAGAATCCTAAATTAAATATTCGCCGTACGGCAATTATGTATAAAATTCCTCGTATAATATTTCAAAATCGATAACACGGAAAATCTTCATAACACGATATTCGATCTCATAATCAAAAATTTACTGAATTAGAAGAATAAATATTTATATGATATATATTTGATTTGAATTCATGATCATTTTCTTTCCGGTATCGTGATATTGAAGATATGACGAATCAATTATTATACGACCGCGATACGTTATATATAAATAAAAATTGGATTTTTAATTTCGTATAACGATAATCTGAATTCCGGACATATTTTAATCGTAAAATCGATTATTAGAAAATTTAATACGAAAATTCTAATAAATTTCGCGAATGATTTAATCTCATATGATATATAATCGATAAATTTGGTATTTAAAAGAGGGATATTTATAATTTTAATAAAACGGGATTTTTAATAGGTCAAATTTCATCAGAAATAATTATTATTAATATTAAAAAATATGAAAAGTCTTATACGATTTAATAGAATAATTAAAAATGAATGATAATGATTCAAAATATAGATATATTGGATTATATTATTCCACCGTATATCATTATCACGAATAAAAACCATTTCTCATTTTAATATAAAAATAATCCATTATCATATAATTAAATAATTATTATATCAGATAATGATTGAATAATAAATGAATGAGATCTAGATTGGATTCAATATTTTAATCGGTATATTAAAAATCGTACGATAGATATACATCGTCTTCTTATTCTTGATGGATATGAAAGCCATCATTCTATTGATTTTGAATTATATTATTAAAAGAATAATATTATTATATTTTATATATCTGTTTATTCATCACATAAATTATAGTCATTTGATATAGGCTGTTTTCGCGTATTGAAACGCGTATATGGCCAAATAATTGATAATCTCGTACGAACGTATATTATTTATATTTCAAAAGAGGATTTCTTTCTAATATTTTATAAGATTTTTCAGATTATTATAACAGAATTAAATGTTCAAAGAGGTTTTCGAAGAATAGGATTTATATCGTACGATTCAGAATATATGATTTTATAATTGAATGTGAAATTATATATATCTACATCTTCGGAAAATTCTTCTGGAACCCCCCTCTTATGAGAATCAAAGACATTAAATAACCCCACCGAAACGCAATTTCAAATTGAATATATCAAAAATCGAATTATACGATATCAAAATAATTTTCCATCTGAATTTTTATCTATTATTGATCAGTTTTTACATGATACGACCGTAATAATATATTAATTGATTCTTTTAAAAGAAGAAATTGAAACATTTCGTATAATAAATCAAAAATTTAACCGACGTCGGAGGATTAAAAAAACCCGTCTATTAGAAGAAGAATTTCTTTCTATACAAAATGGACAGAATCTGCAGATTCAGAAAGAGCCTCAGCAGATAATATAACAAGAAATAGATGAAAATGGTAATTGTATAAGAATGTCAAAAATATATAAACGGTGATGTGATAATTACAACAAATCTGGATATAATACGCGTACCTGTACTATAATTAAAGATATATCTGAGAAAGAGAATTCTGAATAATTTAGAGAAATTTATGTTGTTATAATTAAGTTATTTGAGTTCTTTGTATGAGAGTGCGGAAAAGTGGCCGACTCGCTTGGGTGGCCGACTCGCTTGTGTTATACGTTAGATAAAAAAAATATATAAATAGAATTTTGAATAATTAATTTTATTTTATATAATTTAGAATAAATAAATAATTAATTGAATTTTAAATCTAAAATATTTATATTATCAAATTTTTATTCAATAAATATCATATTTATAAATTTAAATATATTTAGAATTATAAAGAATATAATATGAAATTCTATAAATTTAAAATTTAAAATCGTAAAATATTAAAATAATTCTTTAATTTAATTATATGATTTAATTAATATATAAATAAAAAATATTTCAAAATTAATATATAAATTGATATTATTAAAAACGAAGAATAAAAATTTTTATATGATAAATAAAATATTGAATAAATATTGAAAAATTAAAAAAATTCGATTATATATTGATAGATCATTTAATATTTTAAAAATAAATATATTGTAATCACAAAAAAATATTATTAAAATTAGAAAAAATGATATATATGAAAAGGATAGTCGTATAAATGGCAAGAATCCGCGTATACGATATTATAACAACTGCAAATAATCTAGATATTATGCGCGAATATGTCAGATAGATTTTTTAATCTCTGAAAAAAAGAATAGCGATTAATTTTCATAATTATAATATAATACTATTATATTGATAAAAAAAAAGTTCGTATAAATACGGAGCGGTGTTCCGCTCGTTATGTTATTCCGCTCGCTATGCAGATACGTTATTTATGATTGTAGAGATATTTAAATTTAAATAAATCTAATAAAACGTGCAAAGTGGCGGGCCGTGCGAAAGGTGGCCGATACTCCTAAAGCACGTGCAATTCTTAGCGCGTCGGGCAATTTGAGGAATTAACTTAGCAGAACTCGTAGTCAAATCAGCAAGTATTCCATTCTAATTTTGACCTCAAATAGTTTGAATAGGAAGATAAGAAATTAAGATCAAGAAATAAACATAGACACAAAACTCCGTGACCGATTTCTAACCCAGTGGTATCTTATTGATCTCCTCACAAAACCCGATTGAAACCCCAGCAAAAGAAGACAAGGCATTCTAGCAATGCCTCGGAGACGATCCTCGTCAATCTCATCAAACATCCACAAATACAATTTTTTTCTTCACTTCCCAAAAATCGCACAATTCGTACACAATCGCGACACCAAAACACACCCTCCTCAACCCATGACCGAAACACTCATCCCCCCCTGCTGCGGAAACACCTCATAGCTCGGCGGCGCGCCCAAGCCCGCCACCTCCGCGCTTCCCCGCACATACATCGCACCCGGCGGCACGATACTCCTCGGTCGAAACACGGCATCGGCCTCCTCCTCCGCCTCCCACAGATTGGTGGCGGCCTCGCTCGCGCTCATCGCGCGGCCCAGCGTACCCGGGTTCTCGGCGCAGGAGATCTGGATGGGCAGCTTGAGGGAGAGGCTTGCGCTCGAGGGCCCCGCCATGTGGATGGCGAGAGAGACGTCGAGGGCGTAGGAGCGCGAGACGATGCACGAGTAGAAGGACGGGACGAGCGTCTTGTGCGTGGGGAGGTCGATGGGGACGAGGATGGAGCAGGTGTAGAAGGGGTGTGCTGCGTTGTACGCGGAGGAGGGGGCCGGCGTCCAGTTGGTGGAGGTGCGGCGGAGTGGCGGGGAGGAGTGCTTGGTCCATTCGACGGTTTCGATGTTGCGTGAGGAGAGCGGGATGGTGTCGCTGTGCACGCCTTGGGTCATGTCGGTCATGGTTTGCGCTTTGCTAGGGTAGTTGTGTCGGACGGAGCTGGAGTAGTGGGTCCAGGATTTGAGTTTGGTTGTGAGGCATGAGAGACGAGGGAGTTGGGAGGATTCTGAGGCAGGGTCGAAGCGAAGCATGATTGTTGTGAGAGTGGTGACTCGCTCATCTCCAGAACTGTTGGGGTTTGGCAAATGGAGACTCTTGGGCTGGACTGATTCCATGACCAGACGTCCTTGTTTTCCGGTGAACATGTTCTTTTTGATATTCTTCTCCTCTCGAAACCTGTAGTCCTGCAAATGTGCTGCCAAACTCACGGGCGGTTGTTCCTCGGCAGCAGCGACTATTCGCACTTTCTTGCTCTTCTCGGCCACAATTGTTTCCCTACTATCACTGTCCCTGACTCGAACAAAAACTGCCCGGATGCAGTAACAGACCTTGGCCATATCCGGAGCCAGATCGTCAGCTGGCACACCACTCGCAGCATTCAAATCCTTGTCTCCGAGGCTCGGGGGCAGTTGGAGATGTGCGTCTCGAACGCCACGAGTTTCGCATCGATGGCCACATGACTTTGGAAGCAATTGGTTGGGGACGTTGAATGTAAAGGGAAATTGATAGGTCTGGCCTGCCTTGAGCATGCGTGGTTGTGGATACGCGCTGTCTGGCATTGGTTGAGTGAGCTTGAGAAATGTTTTCAAAGCTTCCGTTCGACCGCTGATAGCAGCTGTGGTTGCCATGCGATCTACGAATGTCCGTGACGTGCCTAGCAGACTGTTAGCATATTGAAGAAGATAACATTCCTGACTCGCATACCCATAAAAGCAATTTCAAGCTCGTCGAACTTGGTATCACTCTGGGCATTGATCGACACAGTGCCCTGGATCTGGTCCATGGTGGAGTAGGTCCTAGCCTTTGTGCCATCATGGTCATTGAGGGTGATGTGAACATGTGGTCTCCCCAACAAGCCGGCGAGACTCCGAGAGCGAGGAGCTGAGAGCTCTTCTTCGGATTGGAATGGAGGCGAGACCACGTCTGATTGAGACATGATGTACACTGCACTAGCCAATGGATCTGGCTTTCCTTCTGAGCACAATATATCTAGACAGTGCGGGGAAGATAGATAAAGAGTCAGAGCAATTTTGTCAATGGCAACAGAACTGAATTGGAAATTTCTTGGCTGTGCCGCTCCGGGGCGCGGGTAGCCTAGTTATATGAGTGCCTTCTGACATTGTACGGTGTCGTTGTGATGGATGCAGACACTTTGACTCACGCGGCAGCGCTGAATGAATCGAGTGGGCGCAGGCAGTTGCATGCCCTATCCGGGGATTCTGCCTTAGCGCCTCTCCGCGAATGGCCGCCATGGACTGCTGACGCACCCAACCACATTGCGCAATGTCCTCCACCGCCCGACCGATGACAAAGCCTCACTGCAGATCATGTCAACCCTAAGCCTGATCCATCTTATCTAAACTTCTGAAGGGCGTCCGTAGTGGAGAATAGCTGGCTTGCGATGCGAAACAAACACAGCTTGTTTGCTGACAATTCCATCCTCCTTGATGCCGCGTCAGATTGAGGACGTTGTTTTCCGGTTTCGCTATGACCGGATCAAGCCACAAAGACTTCTGGACTGCCGCCAAGATCCATGGGACATCCATTGTACTCCTAACAGAAGGTCGAGCCTGGAGTGAATCATTCGATGTGTCAAGCTCCACCATCGTTGACCGTGAAGGTCAAGTAGACACGATCATACCCTCCACTGGAAATATTGTTCTCCATTAGCGCGACGAAAACAAGTCAGTCGATGGATGCCACTTTTCCCAACAATCGCATGGATCTGTCAACACGTGTTGTAGGGGCGCGAAGCCGAACCTTACCTTTCCATAAGCCGACATCGGACCCGATTCCATGACAAACGACGCCTGGATGGCAACCTAACAATTGGATTAGAAATTTTCTCCAGCCATTATTCCTTTAATTAATTTTCCAAGCAACATGCCGCTTCTAAGCGCACATCACGTATGTTTACTTGTCCAATGTTTTAAGCCAGGCAATGTCCACTTTTTTTTGTTGCTCCTACAATGTCCCTGCTTACAGCGCTATGCACATTTTCAGCAATGGTTGTTCACGCTAGTTCATACAGAACCATTTGACTTGCATGCCGTGCAGGCATGCGATTTCAATAAGTTTGTGAATGATATAAAATTGCTAACCGGTTCCTGAACAGCTATACGAAAGGATCTTCAGGTCCTATCGATGAGAGCGGATGGGCATCATTAATAAGTGTCGGCATGGCTGAGCAGCTTTTACGAAGCCGAATCCATCCTGGAACCGGGCAGCTCCGCTGTCATCGAAATGCGGTCCGTTTCTAGCTCCGTTGCCTGATTATTTGCGTCCAATTCCAGTGCTGATATACGATGTCCATCCTTCTCAAAAATCACATTGTTCCTTGAGCCATACGGACGGGGTTTGGCTCGAATCTGTCTCTGTTTTCACCGAAGGTAGAGCCACAACATGAAAGCAACTAGGACGAGCGCCGCGATTCCACCTATTATACCACCAACAATCGCACCCTTGCTTGTCGAAACGGTACTGTTCTTTGGAGATGGAGGAGCAGAAGTAGAAAATTGAGGTTGGAATGTAGGTGACGAAACAGATGATGAAGTAGATGACGACGTGGATGACAAAGTCGCTGTAACGCAGTTGTCCTGGTCAGCCTTTGAACCACAACAAAAGACAAGTTCATGTCAACTTACGTTTTGCTTTTTGCGCTACTGGTGATAAATACGATTGTGAGTCTGTCAATTGATACCCGGGGTTTGCACACCCGTACGTGTTATCGCTCGTATACCCTTCGGTGTCTACGTCGCAGCAAACGTAGCCTTCATAGTCGTACAGAGTCCATGTCGTATTCGCACAAAATGGGCCCTCCTCTATAATTGCCGCTGTACAATTGACATTGGGTTGATCACAGCAGTAATCATTGTGACTAGACTGCGTGGGACAATAGGCATCGTGAGGACAACAGGCTCGGTATGGGTATTCCGTCGCACCACAATCAACCTCTCCGATCGAAGCGAGACAGGTGCCGTTGCGGCGGACAGCGAAACCTGCAACGCTGTTGTTGCTGTTCATTTAAGAATGGGATGTTTTTCTTTTGGAAACTTCTCTTTCCTCGAAACAAGCATAGAGTAGGAAAGCAGGTGCAGGAAGTGGGCCATCCCTACTGCGTATTATCTCAGGGGAACACGATGAAAAGCTTTAAGCGCTCAGGCTGGGTTCAGGGCAAGAGACAAGGCTCAAGCCCAATGTTCCTCTTTTTCGATGCCTGGAAATCTCCTCCAAAAAGAAGTTTAGGTCCATGGGGGCGAAACTCCAGCGCTTTGATTGGCTAGACAACTTTATCAAAAAAGCAATATAGCTTCGATTATGCACTGCATAGACATCGGACGCAGGAGAATGTTGTACTTTACCGATGTAGGCAACTGGGCCAAAATGCTGTAACTGGGGACTTGCGCAATAGCCAATCTCTGTAGTATCTTTGCAGCAAAGAAACGAAAAGATACATTGCCGACGTATTTCCGCATGTGTCCGCAGTTTTGGCTTTTCCTGAATCGGTACATCGAAGGAAAAATACTTGACATGTTAAGACATTGGACGCACTACACATGTAGTGAGAATGTTTCAATCATTCAACAATAATATTTGTAACTTTAGACGTTGTTGGTCCGATTTTGATTCTAATAATTCGAGTGATCCAAAATCGCGTCGGGTCGCGTCGAGTCGCGTGGGGCTTGCCAGTAGATTCCCCAGCGCGTAGCCATTTGTCTGCAACAAATTGCTTGGGATCATTAGGCTTCGATTGATCTGATCGTCCAAATTTCGAGAATCTGTATGGGACGGCTAAGCTTGCTAGCATGCCCTCTCCGGAACAGTCACTGTAAATTTATCACTTCAGCAAAAGTCATAACACGTTGCGAGGTATCCCACAAATATCGTGGCCGGACAGTTCTTGCTTATCATTGTTCTTGCCGTTCGTCACAAGATCATACAAAGAAAGCCAGAGGCATAAAGGTCTCTCACTATGTCGTTGAGAATCACTGCCGCGAGTCCTTTGTCTAGGGTCTTTGACTATCACACCTCTGCAATGCCGTACTTTCATTTATCTTCTTCTGAATATTCCCAGCTAATTGCATCACTTTCGCCATTAACTTCACTGTACTTTACAAGATCTGGAATCACGTAAAGCACATTGTGCAGAAAAAAGACGAATACGTGACGAACCCACGTCAAGCGTTAGGCTTTCAACTCATACCCAGCCAACTCACCAATCATTCCTAGCGATATCGTGGAGTCTGTCCAGATGGGCGAGCCAGACAGATTCTTTCGTATAGAATTCGTGAATGTGGATTCAGCGACACAATCATCACCATCGACCCCAAGACGATCATCTCTACCGCATAACCCTTTTCAGACAGATTCGGATTCAGGCGAAGCCTTGGACTCATTTGAATTGAAGTCCTTGCTGAACGAATCATACAGGACCGTCGAAGGGGAGATATGGGAGCTGGTAAGCCCCGCAGAGCTGAGCTGGGATCTGACGACGGAATTTCGTGAGCGCGCCCTCCACAGTGACATCTTTTTCAACTGCACGTTGGATAGTATCGCCTACAATCGAGGTAAGAGCATAATCGAGGAGGAAAATCTGTCACCAAAAACTAAAATGGCTGAGAATCCTATTGATCAAACCATCGCTGGAGCAAAGCCATCCGCGTCGCACAAGGAAACGCATAATGAGGTTATCAATACCGCGCTACCTGGATATTCAAGAGAAGAAACTTCGACAGTTGCAGCGGCAAGAAGATACCTTGAGGCAAGCACATGGTACCTACCTCAGCCAGTCAATTTTATGCGGTTCGCAAACACGCATGTGTGGACACTCGGTGAGATACAGGCGACAAGGACGATGCAGAACAGTCAGTTCGAAGAAATTGAAAGTTTCCTAGATCCAAAGGTCGGATGGGGCGGAATGGATAAGTATTATGCCCACAAATATGGAGAGGCAGCGGCTAACGATCCCTTTGTGCAGCACTGGCTTCGTGCTAGAGCCAGCCAAAAGACCATTGGCAATGAGCCAGCGCCCCAGTCTCAGACATTAGGAGCTATCATAAACGAGGACGCAGTCGAGAACGTTCAGATGGCAACTGGTAAAGGTAAGATGAGGGCTGATAGACAACCCGTCAAATTTCAACCAGACAGTTTCGGAATGCCGTCAGAAGAAAGCCTCATCAAGACAGTCGAGGAGTCAGCTTGGGCTGGTGAAAGGCATCTCGGAGAGAGAGAAGACCTCGAAACGGAAGCATTGCAGAGCTACCTTATCAATGTGTTTGATGAAGATACAGCGCGGGAAGACGACAAAGGCCCCAGTAGCCGACCGGCGTCTTTAGAACGCACAGAGGAACACGGAACGCTTGGCCAAGCTGTCACGCAGAACGTGCCGAGTCTGCTATATGATCCCGACAATCGTGCATCCAGTGAGTCTTTGATAGCAACACCGGTTGCTACACTGCAGTCCATGAGAAGGAGGCGTCATCTTCCGAAGCTTCCAACCTTAAAAACCTCGTTCTAATCTGAATAAGGTAAGTAGACATGTAAAGGTAAGCACAAACCAATGATACCCCTGCAATTCATTTCCACGATCCGTATTTTATCGTGTTCACCTACCCATGAACCTTCCTATGACTATCGTGACTGTTTTATACGGAAGCGATCATCTTTAATGTGCAGCACGGGATCGGTAGCTGGGTGTAAGCGGTCTTGTGCTGTAGTCGAAGGAGGAATTTGGTGTCTCCACTTGCGACCACTGCAGACACTAAACAATAGACAGAGCGACGTGATCTAAAGTTTGTTCTTCAACAGGTGGAGATTGTAGAATGAGAATACAGTCAGATGAGAATAGGAACGACTTGATGGGATTGTGGTCCAACTGTGGTGACTATTGTGCAATTATCACCATTTTTCAGTCGTGGTAGACCGGACATATGAGATCGAAGCGAAACATTTGACCAGGACAGCTTCTCAGCTGCGCAGTGTGTATTCTTAAGATGAAATGACTCGACTCAGTACTGTAGTTTCATCTAAGAATGAGAACGATGACTTTGCCAGGGTCTTTTGCGGACTGACCGGTGTGTTCCGTTTCTAAGGTTCCAACACATTGGGGCTCGGAAAAGACCGGTCAAGGAGATTAAAGCGTTCATAAGTAGCAACATATGATTTCGCTTGGGGCTCATCGCACTCTCTTAGCTTCGAATCGCTTAGTGAGATTTTGGGGTCGGATTCAACTTTTTTTTTGCGCAAAAGGTTATGAGAATTGCCTTCGATACTGACGGATGTAGAAGGGCAAGTGTACGCATCATTAAAAAGGAAATCGATAGTCACGTCACACGACGTTGTACGAAAGATGGTCAGCAAAACTTCCCGAGCTTCTCGAATGACAATGTAGCATACGATGGGACATGGAGGTGGCAGCGCAGAGGACAACGACTTGTGTGGCTCAGCATAAAAATAACTTTTCCGCCCAAGCATCATCGTGGCGACATCGGCATAAGAGGCCCCAAGCTCATCTCCACCCACTCAACCACCGAATCCTCATCGTTCAACTAACCTTCAACTAACCTAATCCCGTTGGACTAAACCAGCACCCCTGGAAAATGCCATGTGCGAATGTCACCGCAGGCTGCTGGTGCGGCTCTCGGTAGGACTCGGGGCAGTTGTCAGGCGGTGCTTGTTTCTGAACTTCATCCTATTGTGGTAATTGACAGCTCGCGAAATGTACACAGATTGGGTGGCTCAGCCAAAATGTTGTCTCGCCGGTCATTTTCTGATTAGGAGCAAAATACGATGGAAATCCTACTCGCCACGAATGAGGTAGTGTATATATCCAACATGTCATTCCATTCTATTGTAGCTTTTCTTCTCCATCCGACACTGCTCCACCATCTCCCATCTTTCCTATATTTCTTTGTACTCTCTCATATCCATCTCAATAGTAATCACAGTCGTTACTAATTCATCTTTTCTATTCCCTTGGTTTGGTCTTCAATTTCCTAACAATAATATTCTCAAACATGTACTCCCTTAGTCTTACATCCGCTCTCTTGCTCGGCGCCGCCGCCGTCAACGCTGCTCCATGGAACGCAGTACCATACATGCCGCCTGGCGGCAACTGGGGAGCTAGCGGTGGGAGTGGCAGTGGAAGCGGCTGGGGTGGAAATGGATGGGGTAGTCCTGTACCCGGACAATGGTCACAAACTGGTGGCAGTTCGCCCACCACCACCTCTCTCGCGCTCGGAACCGGCGTCACCCCAGGTGGATCAGCAAGCTTTACATCTGCACCTTTGGGCAATAGCACCGTAACCACTGACATCACGTACACCACCGTTACCACCTGCCCAGCAACAGCCACGGCCGTTAGCAACGGCACCACACACACCTACACCTACCTCACCACCAGCACCGTCGTCATCACCTCCTGCCCCGGCGGCTGCTCACATCAAACCCCCACTCCAACCGGTGGTGCCGGCGGCTTCTCCAGTCCTCCTGCTCTCAGTTCACCACCCGCCCTCAGCAGCCCACCAAGCAACAGCGAAACCCCCGCCGGCGGCGCCAGCGCCTCTGTCGGCTCCGTAACCATCACCAGTGTCGGTCAGTCATACATCCCGACCTCACGGCCTCTCGCCACCTCCGCCGGCACCACCGTCTACCAAACCTGGCTCTCCGTCTCCTACTTCACGACAACCTACACCAGCAGCTACACCGTAGGCAGCGGCCCCGCCGGCTCTGCTCCCGCCGAGACGCCCTCCACACCCGCTGGCATCCCTCCCCAAAGCAGCGCACTAGCGGCTTCAGGCGGCTTCTCCGGCGCTCCCGTCCCCACGCCCGAGTCGTCCTGCCCTGCGCCCACGACCATCTACAGCACCGTGACAGTGACCGCGCCCGCTTCGGGACCGTCGGCTTCCGGCTCGTTCAGCGGTGCTCCTGCGCCGCCCAGCAGTCCTACCAGCGGAAGCCAGCCCAGCAGCTCGCTCGGCAGTGGCTCCGCGCCGCCTGCCAGCAGCCAGCCCAGCGGTCCATCCAGCGGCGTCCCCGGCAGTAGCCAGCCCAGCGGTAGCCAGCCCAGTGGCGGCGCTGCTCCTACCGGTGGTGCGTTCCCCACGGGCGCACACCCGAGCAGTGGGTGGCCGACGCTGAGTGCATGGCCGAGCACCTACTGGGGTGGGTCGATGCCGAGTCCGACGCCGTCGCCGTTTACGCCGGGGCAGGGGGCTGGCAGGGGCACGTGGCGGAGATTTAAGATGTGAGCGTTTGAAAGGGGGGAGATGTAATGATTGGGGGGATGTATAAATGAATGTTTAGTCTTGGACTTGTTTCTATTTTTTCGAAATTCTACTTCAAAAAAGGAAAGGAGGTATTTTTCGCGTTCTTAGCGATCTAAGGATGATTGAGGTGGGAAAGGGGAGAAAATTCGCTTCGATACCAACACTTTAGTGACTAATTTAATTCAATCAAAACTTTCCCTCTTTTAAGGGTTGCACTAAGAAATGTTACGGGCCGCGAGAGAAATAATCCACTCAATGCCTGCTGGGGAGACCCTCTACAATTGTAAATAATGTAGATCTCGTAAGTCAAAAGATACGACACATCCCTTTGATGACCCACAGTGGTGTTGAGGATCTACTTGCTGGTTCTTTGGCGAAATGATGCTTACCCTTCCGTCTCGTGACATTTCTTATTGTGATCTTTGAGGCTCGCAGTACTTGAATTGGCAACACTACATCTAAGTATATAATTGGTGAGACACATGGGTCAGGTATTGGAAAGATTGGTTCTACACGCGAATCATTGCTTCTCTACCTCCATGATTCCTGTATCATCTGCTCAAATAGCAAGCTATTATGCATGCCAGAGATGCAAAGAGCCATGCGCCATTTGCGCTCGCCCATGCGTTTACTTCCTTCATTATCCACAAAAACAGCACGTCAATGGACGCTTCCCACCACTTCATCAAGATGGGCAATCACATCACATAGCATCCAGATCTCAAATCCTACAATTCCACAAAGCAAATGCCATCGCAATGCTCGAAAGAAAGCGAAACCCAGGAAAAAAGAAAGAAAAGCCGCAAGCTAATTTTATTACACATTAAAGCCGCAACCGCGCACACATCACAGCCGCTTCCCCGGCACGAAGATAAACAAGCACAGTAGCGCAGCGTCAATGGCAGTAATCCATCCGAGACACATGATAGCGCGCTTGGATAAGAGCCGACGCACAAACGGCTCGCGGATGCGGTAGAAATCGAGAAAGGTATACTCGCTAAGGCCTGCAAGCGCGGCAAGTGGGTCGAGCATGTACTGGTGCGAGGCGAGGAGGTAGACACCGATTGTGAAGGGGAGAATGAGCTGGACCATACATTAGCACGAGAATTCGCCACTATTTCAGCACAGAGACATGGTGCTAAGTTAGACAAGAAAATAACACTCACCCAACACCTCGTCCGCCTCGAATAATCCAAAAAAATCAACACAAACGCCGCCCAAAACGCCCCGAACAAACTCAACATCCCGGCAATCAACCTTAACATCATACTCGGCGGCACGATATTCCCCAACGCCTTCGCGCGCAGAAACCCGGGAAACGCATCGCGCTCCATGGCCTGAAACACGTAGTCCTTGGCGGGATCGAACACCTCCGGATCATCCCGCCCCTGCCGCTCCACCGCCTGCACAATGTCGTCCAGGATGCTCTGCGGCAGGATAATCTCGCGCTCCGCGCCCGGCAGCAAGTAGGTGTAGAGGATCTTCTCGGCAGACGCGCGGATATCGGCGCGCGCGACCGTGTGCGCGGGCGAGTTGCTCGCCTGCGCGGGGGAGTTGCTGGTGCCCGTCATGAAGGACGGGCGCGGCGGGCGCTCCGTGCCCGTGGTCGTCATGGAGCCCTGCGAGCCGTGGCTATTGGAGGGCGAGTGCTTGGAGCCAGAGTCCGAACGCAGAAACGCCGAGAGCCGCGCGTCTTGCTGGCTGCGTTGCTCGGAGGGCCCCGCGAGGTCTGCGCGGATGTCTTGCAGGTTTTCGAGGACTGCGGAGGACCGCTTGGACCCGGCTTTTTCGAGCTCCGGCGTTTCGACGAGGACGGAGCGGCGCAGCTCGCGGACGTAGTGCCGGCAGAGGGACATGTGTTGGGAGACGTCGAGCCTGTTTTGGGGGAGGGGGGTGTTAGCGTGAGGGAATGGGGAAGGGGGGTTGGGGAGGGAAGTACCAGAAGTCGAGATAATCTACGGATCGTTGTTGATCGCGCATGTAGATGTAGAAGGAGAAGAGGTCGACTGGAGCTGTTGTTCTTCTGCTGAGAACTTCAAATAATGTGGGTAATCTATCTCTAAGAGCAGGTGATTGCGGGTCGGTCGCCATGATGATTTGCTGTGGGCAAGTGCCCGGTGTTGAATACTTCTGTTCCCGCTCTAGTCTCGAGGAATGATGTTAAGTGTCTAGTGGTTATGGATCTTGATGAAAAGAACGCCGTCTTGTGGTTGCAATGGTTATGGTATTCTTTGAAACGTCTATGTGCTAGCTCGTGTATGATCCGTTCTTCAGATCGCCTCGGAAAACAGTTGGAAGAATGTCGTAGAGCTACCAAGTATTTGAAGCGATTGGTTGGTAATGAAGCGAGCGACGAGCCTATTCTGGATAGAATAGATATGAGTGTTGTATTGCGCGTTATGCGATGGAAAGAATGACGTTTGCTAGGAGGGAAGAGAGGGTTGCCGAGGCAGCGGAAGAGGTTGGCTTGCGCGATTGGGAGCGTGGACAAGTTGAGAGGTTATTGCATCGCCAAAACAAGATACCGAAGGTCTCTGACAAAGGTAGCGAGAGAATGGGTTCTGCGGTATCTTTTGACTGGGAATGCGAGGCGACAGGCGTGAAGGCGTGGGAGATGAGATATGGGAGTTTGGACCAATCACGCAACTCGAATTCCAGATTCGAGCTGCGCCTTCCAAGTTCTCGCGACCGAAGTTCAGCCGCACAAATTCACTCCGGCTGGCCACAAGTGCAACCACGCAGCTTGACTCAAATATGAATTTCTTCCCCGGGCCTATTCTCTCTTTTCCTCAAGCGTCGTCCCCACCAAAGTTGCGTTTCTTTGCTCACCAACAGACGCTGAGCCTCGTGCTCCAGCCGTCATGTCTTGCAAATGGGAAAATCGGAGTAATCTTCAAACTTTGCCATCTTTGTGTCTCCCTGCTCAGCATAGGCACGATGCTCTGGCTGCTGTCCGCGAGGACCTGACGTGACTCACGTCTGCATTCGGCATCAGAAATATCAGGACCATTAGCTCGGCTTGACTATTCCTTCGGGGAGAACAGGTCGAGTTTGGTGCGATCCTATGGGAGTCGGTGCGAAGATTGTATGCATCCTCTTCGGAGCTTGCGATACTTTAGTGCAATACGCAGCGTATGTGCTTGACGGTCTTGGCTGTCATCATGTATAACTCGATTCCGATTACTATGGTGGGGACGACGCTTCACTTTTTTTAAGGTATGTTGTATCTACATTTTCAGTCAAGGAACTAGAATACTACTAACATCTTTCGCACAAAATTCACTAAATCCTCTCCAATGCGACCAAGAATCACCGCCACCAATGCATAGTCACGTATGACGCTTTTCCCGTTTACTCGGTCTGTTTTTCGTACATGACATCGGTCCGCATGGTGAGCTTCAAGCCCCCCAACACATCATCGCCCGAGTGCAGAAGGTCGCGATGTTGGAAAATCAGCACCCTTCCGGTCTTGGGTTCTACGTCTAATCTTCGATCCATGTCATAAGAGAAGAATGTTGTAGCACCACCCTTCAATTCTCCATCATTTTGACTCGTGTCTTTGTCGTTCAGATAAAGATGCAGTGTATAGTATGATCTCTCCTGGCGGTCGGGAGTTTCGTAGCTGCCATCACAATGTGCTATCGATCATTAGCAAGAGCATCTTTTGGTTTCGATGTGAATACAATGGCATACGTACGTTTGAAGTAGTCGCCACTGGTGTATCTCAGAAACCTCATTCTCTCATTCAATCTTGTCATTTGCCACGTTTCTTTGCGTATCGAAGGTCCTGCACCCGTCACGTGCGGCTGTCCATACAGTCTCGTTATCTCAGGTACATGGCTGCTCAAGCGTGTCCATAGCCGGTCCACCATTTCACGAGAATCCCAGATGATACGACCACATTTCCTGGAATCTGTTATGAGCATCTGTCTGCCTCCGCCAACATTCATCATTGCCGCTTCCCATTGGCCCGATGCATGTTGCTCTGCTGCCGCTACTAAATCGGCACACTCCTCTTTAGAAACGACATTGTCAAGAATGACGGCGTAAAGGCCTTTGTATTCTGGCAGTGCCGTCTTCGAGAAGTCAATAATCTGTTTAGTAATGTTGGACGAGAATCCAGTCAGCAACTTGCTTGAAAGAGTAGCCATCCTGATTTTAGATATCGAATTTAATGGAGCATGTAATGTAGAATCTTTTGTTTAAATGTTCAAAACGACTTTTGTACCCTGCTAGGTAACAATGCCGCCAATGCGATCAACGCGGTTCTAAACGGGGTACATTCGAGCAGGTAGACTCACCGTGTGGCTCAGCTGCGGCTGGCTTCGGTCTTTTGCCGCAGCTCGCTTTCATTGGACCATGATCAGTTACAGTCACACATCGTCAGATGTAAAACTAATGCAAGGACTGCCTCACCGATGTTTGGTCCAGTGTCACCATCTTTGGTTCTAGATACTTCTTTCTTGATCTTATTCTCATCCTCGTAGCTGATGCTCTACTCATGGAATCCATGTTCCTGTATATGGTATCGGTAGCATGGTTCTGGAATACTATTTACTTATACATGCATGGCAAAGGATTCACTTGAATCGTCTCACTTCATTTGCACCTCTCGCCGTTTTGGTGATGTCTTCTAGCTGTTCTTGAAACTCCTTTGTTATGGTGATAACCGTCTTTAGATGATCCCTCGTCAATCGATCATCCCCTGCATTCTTCTTTACAGAGCTCCGCGCCAGCGCCAGTGCCGAGGTAACGACATTACGAATTTGACGTCCATTCAATTTTGACTCGCTGCCATACTCCTTGATCCATTCATCGATAGCTTCTCGATTCTTGATCGTACTTGGTTCGAGCTGATCAAGGAAGATCTTGAAGATTTCTTCTTTGTTCTTCTTGGAAAGATCTTCGTATCGAATGGCAAGATGAATTCGCGATTGGACTGCGACGTCGAGCGATGTGATTCGGTTTGTTGTGAGAATGATTATGCCTTGGTAATACTCCAGAACGCGGAGCAGCACTGTGTTCGTTTAGCCAATAGCAATGCATATGCTTCTGGAAAGTGTACCAGAAACAAGAGCGTTCCGATTAGGATCAACATCATTACGACTCTCCAGAAAATCGTCTGCCTCGTCACTGGAGAAATGTTAGTGCCAGGTTTTGCGGGTATTGTGGCGCGTATTTACACTAGCAGCACCGCCTCCCATGTTCCGGCAAGAAAGAACAACTGCTCTAGGTTTTTCTCTGCTTTGGACGCATCGAGCCCTATATCGGCAACGCTTACAACGAATAATGGTTTTCCGGACGCCTCAGCGATGGTCTCAGCCGTGAGCTGTGTTAACAATTTAGCAGTCCGAATTCACATTTCAGTGGGTCCTTGAGTGATGGCACTGTCTTACCGTTTTACCCACTCCAGGAGGGCCATGAAGGAGAATGACCAGGCCTCGTCCTTTGTCGACAGCTACATCCTTCACCTGTGATCTATCGCTCGCGTTTCGTTTCTCTCCTTCGTGACTTTCAACTAGGGCCTTGATCATTTGCTTGTAGCCATCTTCGAGCTGTAGCTTATTATCAAATTCATCCGAGCTTGGTTTTCCGACCTCCTGTGTA
Organism: Astrothelium macrocarpum; assembly: GCA_021030915.1. NCBI lineage: Eukaryota > Fungi > Ascomycota > Dothideomycetes > Trypetheliales > Trypetheliaceae > Astrothelium > Astrothelium macrocarpum. The sequence goes on along the minus strand of JAGEMR010000146.1, from coordinate 32,124 downwards.
CCATCCACTCTGAATTGCCCCCAGAATTTGCCTCTTGTGGAATAGCCTAGAAAACGAGGAGGTAATAGCATGTAGTGTCTATTATTAAGAAGCTCCTTGGCCCCATTTTCTACCGTTTTTGCGCTCCGTTTGCTTTGTGGATCGGCAGTTTCCTTGTCATCAATGTTATAGGGATTCAATTGCCCCAACGCCAATTTCGGTGTTGCATACGTAAAGAAAGCGTCAAAATCTACGATATATCTCTCATTAGCTTCAATGGGCACCCGCTGATCTTCTCTGCTCTCCCTGGATATCGACCGAGATGACATCTGGCCAAGTATCAATTTGACAGAAGAAAGGCTCCTATCTTCGCTTGCTTTTCCCCCTACTCCACCTTGGCGCTCTGGTATCGCCGTGCCATCGTGTCTGTATATCTGCTTTGCTCCTTTTGGAGTTCTCGCAATCTTGTAGAATTTTTTGCCCCGAGCAATAAGCATCCTGTACAAATCTTCTTTAGTTCTGGAAGGATCTTCTTCCGCCTGATAATAGTTGATTGGATAGCATGGTAGGTCGCTGACACGTTTTGTTCCACGGAACTGCTCAAACCCAATCCCAAAATAGGCTTTGACCAGTCGCTTACCATTCCAATCGTAGCACCAACAATTGGCTATTAATCTCGAGGGATTTTCGATTGTTGGATCTCAATTGTACGGCGGAGCTTCGACAACAAAAACCTGAGGTGTATCCAGGAATGGTTTTGCAAAAACCAGCTGTCCAGGAACAAACAGGGTCCACATGGTGTCGAAAGTGGTAATGCCGGCATCTAGATAGGATTCTCGCGTTTTAAAATAGGATTCCAAATTATCGGACGAGCCCTTGACGAGGTCCAAGAGTCCCGCAAGATCATCACGCGCTTGCCTAGTCTCCTCGTCCTCTTCTGGATTGTCTCGCGTTGCATTCTGCAACGCACTCCAGAAATGAATCTACGTTGAGGGATTAGTTCCGAGAACAACGACACAGCTCTTGGCACAGCGTTGCATATAATGGTGATGCGATAGAAAGGCATCGCTTACAATCGGTAAAAATGGTGATCGCATGTTCACGACATCCAAACCCCAGCTTTGGCCCGGATAATCATCTCCAATTGTTTCCTATCTCGGAACGCATGAGTCGAAGCGCCAAAATCCAACTGTAGAGCTCATCTTTTCTGACCTTGAGTAGGCTTTTGAGCCTCTTCGATTGAATATCCGCTTCACACACTGTGTCACCTTTCAGACCTGTCTGAGTAAGACGTTTGCGGAAAGTAAACGCAAAACCGCCCTGATCCTCTTCCGAGTCTTCTGTCTCATTCACAACGGTATCCGTCCATTTTCCAGTATTGTAGTCCATTTTGGCAACCACATACCGAATGCGCGATTGTTTGTCTTTGGTCTGTATCAATCAGGAAATTACCCAGTGACGCTGTTACGAAGAGTTTCCAATACCTTCTCTTCATTCGTCTGATCCTGTTTGCTTTCCTTCTTTGCGGTCTTCTTCGACTTGTCAAGTATGGACTCTAACTCCGCTACGCGCTGTTCCAAGAGCTCTAGCCTTTTTGCGGTAAGTGTCGCTTCCTGGTTTGTTATGTGTCAGATCAAATAAATCATTCGAACTGACGACGAGGCATACTTAGATTCGGCAGTGTCATTAGTCCTGTCGGGTTGATCCACCGTCATTTTGGACAAGGATGATATAGTCAAACTCGCAAAGGTCTTTCCGATGCTTAAATGACTAGTCTGATTGATTGAAGCGACAGTGTTGAAGGCTCCGAAGATCAAGGTTTGGTTTTCTTAAGACTAAGAAGTAACACAGCCTCATTCGTGGGGATCGAACGGGTGCTGCATCATTTTGGCTGCATGACAGCACTAGCCCAGCCAAAAGGCAAATGTTTGCCTAAAAAGTCGATCTTTGATAATCAATTCCAAGACCGTTAGCCGCCATCCATCCAATTAACGCTTGGCTGTAGTTTTATTGTCTCTTAATCTTTCGCAGGTAATGTCGTCCACAAGAGCTGCTGAGCGCAAGTAATGCGATACCATCTCTAGATTAGTTAGATCCAATACCATCCCTACATTCAGGTGCCTCTCTGTCGTAGGCACTCTACAAGGCATTGCAGTCTTCCAATTCGATTATTTAGTTCAGGTCCCACACTTTCGTCATAGTCAAGCTTCTGTCGCGAAACTATTGACCAAATTTCTTTTTCCAACACGTTCTCTTCTTGTTAGCACGCCTAATATTTGCCAATTACCTTTTTTTTTGGGGGCGCTTAACGGTGGCTCAGCAACGAATTGTAACAAGGCTGAAGTTACACTAAACCGAACACGCGTATGCTTAGCGAGAATGCGAATTCATGGCGGTTGGGGCTGTGTCTGCATTCAACCATTCTGTTTAGCGCTGATCTTAGGCAAGGTATTAGCAGGCAGCAGTCCGAAACTTGTCCCATACATACTCATATATTGGCTGAACGCAGCTGCACGGACAAATAGTCAAGTCGTGATAAGCAGAGCGATGCCGGATTGCCAAGGTGGTTAAAGGAATACTACTGGGACCAAAAGATGAGCGATATCTCCAAAGCCTTGTCCATAACAGCGTAAATTCACGCCCATCTCAGCTGTCGAACCGATATCCTGCGTCTTCCTAGGGATCATGCTCAAAAGAGTTTAATTGAAAAAATTTACAACTCCTCGTATATCTGTATTAAATCCGTTTTCATTGCCATGCCATGGACACGGTCGAGTAGTAATGGAGGTTACCAGTTACTCTTCACAGCCCAGCTTATTAGAAGATAGCAGTGGTCGAAGAGAAATTTGGTTCAAAGTTCGCAGAGACGGCGAGGACCAAGAACATTTTGCTTCAATCAACGAGTCAGTATACTCTACCCATTTCATTCTGAGTCCGCTTTAGGACGATCGTCATTCCCGCGTCAAAAAGCCAATAGAAGCAGAGTTACCATCAAACCCGCCCAAGAAGCTATCTCTGGCCGGGAAAACTTTCGCTTCCGCATCGTAAAAGCAATCGGCACAAGTAGAAATCTCAGAATCGAGAATTCCGAGAAAGGGTTGAGGGAGCAACTGGCCGAATATGATGTGAAACAACTAAAAGACTTCGTCACCAGCGATCTCAGCGATGCCACCCAAGCTTTGAGTGCTTATAATACCCGACGGAAACAAGGTGCTGGCAAATATGCCCACAAGTTCCAAAACTTTATCAAGGCTTTTGTCGACTTCATTGGTGCTTACTCAGGTATTGTATCGCTCGTTCAGGCGGGTGGCCAACCCTATGGCGAGCTAGCCTACGAAACTCTCTCGCTTCTCTTTACAGTATGTAAGCACCTACACGATAATCTCAATACCGGATAGGGAGAATTTCTAAGTAGTGTTCCCTAAATAGGTTTTTGTGAATAAGAGCAAGAATGATACGGGGCTGGCAGATCTTCTAAAGGACTTATCCCGTTCATTCCCACAATTAGACAGCTTGACGGATATATATCCTTCTGTCACACTTGAGAAGGCGGTAGCCTCAGTTTATCGAGAAGTCATCTTCTTTGCTCGACAAGCCGCGGAATACTTTACTCGATTTTCAGGTGTGTGAAATACCCGGCCCCTTACGTGACGCAACAGCACTAAAATCGCGAAAGTCAGACTGCAGATGGCCATTGGCAAACCACCTTCTCTTGGAATCGATCTCATCCAGGCCATGATTCAGCAGAAGCTTGCTGAAGTCAGTTCCGAAGCCATGGTGCTCCTGCACAGCCGTAGTAAAGAAATCTTCGTTGACGTTCGACATCTCCGTAATGAAAATGAAGCACTGTTGAGTCAAATCGAAAGTTTGGTTGGAAATGTGAAGACTTTAGAAGCACAAAATGAAGATTTGCAGTCCAAGATAACTTCCATTAAAGAGAAAGGCGAACAAATGCATGAGCAAGCGACTCGTGAGTTTCCTTGGTGTAGGCAAAGATTTCAAATGACACACTGACACATGGACCTAACTTTCAGAGAGAACGAAGGAACAAGATGAAGAGCGTCTTGAACAACTAAGAATCAGTCTCGGTGTAAGTCTTTTTGTGACCTAAATTAGTCGATATCCCTTCTCATTGCTCGGCTTGAACGTTCATCTACTTTTTAGAGAGTTTTGAATGACTTACTGAGATGCTCTTAGGTCAAAGATGACTGCCCGCAGATCAATCTCAATCTTTGCACAAATGTCATTTCCGATACGTTTCCGCTTTCCGTAAAGCCAGGGCCTCTATCAGCCCGGGCTGCACGACATCAATCCAATAGATACATGCAGATGACGGAAAATCTGCTCTTTGAAGAGTCAGGCTACCAGAACTGGGATGATAGTAGCACTTCGTCGCTCTTATTTCTGTCTGGCTTGACTGCGTCCAACGGACGGCTTGATCGAAGAGGCACTTGCTCCTGGCTGTCTAATGCTGCAACAATCGCGGCAAACAAGCTTTCGAACCCGGTGTTCGAAGAATCTTCCAATGTCGATGTTTCTAAATCGTTGTGCGTTTTCTATAGCTTCCATCCTGAACTTCGGTACGAACCAGGACAGCGTCAGAGTCCCATAGACTTATTCGCAAGTGTGTTGAATCGCGTACTTGCTTGGAAGCCTGCAGTTTTGCGCAACAGATTGCCATCGTTCCAGTCCCGTATTGCGCTAGTCAAAAAATGTAATTCTGACCGAGTCAAGACAGCAACGAAGTATATGGTTGATATGCTTCGAGAAACACTTGCTAGTTTGGTTGACAAGAACGAGAAAACCAAAACCCGGATTTACATGATCATTGACCGGCAGGATCTCTGTGACGACACAGGAGGTACAAAGCTGCATTATCTGATGAATGAACTTGCACATTTGGTGTCAAACGACGACCTTATTATTAAGATTCTTGTGACTGTTGATGCAGTTTATGCAAATATTGATTGGGATATTGAGGACCTTGAACCTTCTCTCGGGAAACGAATCTTTGCGAGAAAGCACTGGGACCAAACGCAAGTACCAGCATATGAGAGAATCGGGAGAAGATGACATGGCGCGAGATTTCAAAAGCGAAACCTGCTTATTGGTGCACATATGTGTCTTCATTTGGAACTATGCCGCAGAAACATACGGCATGCCTCTTTGGACTATCTCAACCTCTTGTCAATCCTTGCGTTTCGCCGAGTGCCCATCAATGCTCCGCACCAAAAGTAGGTAAACGGTACTTTATCGACAGCTTGGTATCCGACCGGCACGCATTGGGTTGGATGGAGAGTGGAACAAGAAGCGGTGGCGGTCGATAAAGACTGGGGTACACTTGGAGGCGAAGGGTTGGCCGATAAAGCAAGGAGAGAATGAAGGAAGGACAAGCTTGCGCGGTAAAGTCTGCTTCGGTAAAATCACGAGATGTTGATTCAACATAGCCTGTGAGAGTAAGCGCAGGTGAAGAGAATTGGTATGTTCTTCGGCGTCTTCATTTGCCACGACAAGGATTGGCAGAGATCAAAGCCATCGAAATAATTGTTCAATGCATTCAAAGGTAAGGAAGGTCAACCGCGTCATTTCAAGGTTGAAATTGAAATCACGGAGGCAGTGTGCGAAGTCGCATATGCAAAGTCTCAGAGTAAATGATTGACAGGGTTGCCTTGATCCAGCAGCATAGATCACGTGTTATATAGGGTAGCAATTTGGGACCTTTCCGTTAGCAGCCAACATTTCCCAGCCAATGAAAATTAACTTTTTTAGTTCTGGCTTGTTTTACATTCAATCAGTTCATACATGGCCAAGCTTTTTAGCAGCCTGATTTTGGGGATATCTGCTGGGTATATAGGAGAATTCATTGTCATCTCAGACCGGTTGATTGGGGCCGGATTCGTTTGGCAAGAAAGTGACCGACTCCTCACGATCGCGTCAGCTTTTAACGTAGCAGGGTTGATTGTAGACTCATGCTTCCGCTTTGCTTATCGTTCCTGGTTACAATACCAATGACAGCTTCAAAGTCTACTAGGAAGTGAGGTTTTCACATCCACAGGGTCGTCTCAGCTGGTGGAATCTGCGGCCGTTGCACTTTTCGGCAAAAATGCTCTCCTTTATGCGTACACAGGTCGTTCGAACCAATACGGCCTCGCAAAATCCGATAACCTACGAAGATGGACGTTCCAAGTTAACGTTCCACAATCCCGGTGGTCCGTATCTGTTAACGAATGTATTGCCTCCTGCCAAAACTTTTTTTTCTCCGCCCCTCCATCTGCACCTTTTCCAGACGGAGCACTTCCACGTTGAATCGGGTACCGCTGCGTTCTACTTGCGCCCAACTTCAAAGGATCCAGGGCGTTCTTTGGTTGAAGCAAACGGAACGATCGACATTCCGTTGCGCGCTTACCATCGGTTCGAAAATGCGAGCAAAACTGAGGATCTTGTGATTTCGCTCAGACTGGATCCGCAAAGGTGGGATGCAGAGGAAGCTTTTTTCCGGAATTTTTTCGGCTATCTAGAAGATTGCCGGAAGTCAAACGTTTCTCCGAGCTTCCTCCAGATGTTGCGATTTCTTTATGGGAATGACACTCCAGTGGCTATTCCCGTGCCTGACTGGTGCCCAGAATGGGTTGGTTGCTGGCTAAGTCGAGCATTTCTGGTTGTGACTGGTGTGGTGGTTGGTGAGTACATCATGGGATATAAAGGATCCTATCCCGAATATTTTCGAAAGAGAACGCAATAAATTTTTGCACGAGGCATGATCACGTTAGCGCTGCCAATGAACCGAGGAACAATGGCCTCTGTTATCTCCGATTACCGGTCATTTGATTCAATTCAATCAGCAAACTCTTCTCCTTTGGCTTATGTTGCACGAGCAATGAAAAAGGAACAAGTTGGAAATAAGACTAGCGTCTTCGGAAATGGACCTCTCCCTTTTTTGCGACCACATATTTGGGGGTCGATTGGTCAGTCTTTTTTGATGTGATCGACGGCGCGTTTAGCTATTTTGTGTGCATAACGCCATCAATACACTTAATGCTACCGTGTCCCACTTCTAAATTTAGTTCTAGTGACGGAGATTCAGTACTTGTACATGGAGTAACATCTGAGTTATCACTTCTGAAAATTGTACCCGTGTCCTACCGCCAAACACCACCAGTGAAGTTGATCAACTGACAAACCCATATTTTCCATGTCATTGCTTCCACCACTATAATGCATTCAACCTACATTTAAATGAATGACGTGTAGGCATAGCCGATTGTCCGTGTACCTTACTTTAGCGTCGCAGCTCACACCCAGGTTGTTAGCGTACATTGAATGAAGGATCTTCTCTAAGATGACTCCGCAGTCTCTGCTGGTCACTGGATTATTCGATTATTATTCCGGGTTTCTCAAGCGCTTCCGACTCTCAGCCAGGAACCTGTAAAGGGAATTGGTGATACAACATAATCCTGGCAGTTGCGCGCAGCGGCCCGCAGTCAGAGCCGCATAGAGGCATTGGACGCGCAGACATCTCCAAAGTTCATGTTACACAAATACTTTCTAAATTCAACGAGGAAGCCTGCAAACCCTCTCTCAAAGAACACGAGCCATCAATTTCTCTAGCTACAAAATAGCATTGACAGCTGGAGGAAGATATTTTCCAATATTTTGGATACTTTGATCTGTGGACTGTTAATCAGCGGTCATGCTGGGAAAGCGGCAAATGCTCCAGGTCTAAGCTTTTTCTTGGTTAAGGATCAACCTCGCAATACGCTCAATCAGAGCCAATAGGAAGAAAAAGAAATGATTTGCATATCCCGCTGATGCAGCTTTAGCCAGTCAGCTGTTTCAAGATAATCGACATCCCACAGAGGTGCGGAACAATATCAATTACCTCACCCTCCACCATCCTGATCGGCAACATAAGGGTTCAACTTGTAACGATCAAGCACTTTATGCATGCTGCAACGCTACTTACGGGGAACCGGGGAAAGCACATCCGCCGTCTACAATGGTGGTTGATCCTGCAGCCACAAGAATGGTAGTCCTAGATTAAGTGTGAACAACGCGCAGGGTATCTCCAAAAGTATCTTGGCGCTGCAATGGAGGTATTCTCTTGCAACTGCGATTGTTTTTTTGGGCCAATGTGAGACAATCTGACCTAAACTCTATGCAGCATAGCATGCCTCGATCGTAGCAATCTTGCGTTAATGCAGTGCTCGAGAGGATCGCAAGGTCTCTGTTGGTGCTGCTTTTCTGCTTGTCATAACAAATCAACCAGCTCCGCTTGAAGGGTGCGCCTAATTTTCATCAGTGGCTTAGTTTGCCGACATCATGTATGCAGCTCCCACCCAATTGCAGATTCTTGGCGTGGACCTTTGGGTTAGTAGCTTGTGAACCTCTACTTACATTCAGGACATCATGACGTGGGACCCCTTCCCCACAAGCCTTTATCGAGCCACCGGTGTCTTTCGGGACGGGGTAGAATAGCTCAAGGCCGAGGCACCGGGATATGCAGATCTTTTACCCTTGCTTGTATTTTCTTTACTTGTTCCCAGAGAAATGGTTCAAGTTACCAAAGCCAGGCGCCCTCCAAGCTACGTGGTCCAGGCCTGCAGCAACCATTCACTAAATACGAGAATGCAGACAATGATAAAGCAGGAAAAAGTAATATTCTTTTGCAGGACGGGAGACGAGGTTCAGAGTCTTGCAACCCACCATGAGGACTTATCTCGTGCATCCTAACTACCAATGGGGGGAATATGGGGAATTGCAGTAGTGATCACGAAATCGCCCCCCGCATGGTCATGTCGGAAGGCAACTCTAAGCTGGCGAACCGCCGCAACAGAGCTCGAGTGCCTAATGAGAGCCGGCTGGGAAGCCGGAGGGGGCTCGGATCTATGGTGGAGCAGCGTGAAGGCGCCAAGCAGGGGCTGATATCGAGCGTCTAAAACGCCCCCCGGGGCCCAAGGAAGCAGACCTGCCAATTTAGGCCCCTCAACCGGACGATGCAGCTAATAATTTCCGTTCGGCTATGACAGTACGTACATGTACAGGGAGGCTCGCCGAGGATAGGGCGTGGTGGCCTATGGGCGGCCAGAGCTCGGCGGCCACCAGAACCGCACCCTGGTAGGCTAGGCCGTGGAACGGCCGCGATGATCCTCACCCTCGATCAGCGTCCCGTCCGCCGTTGAAGATGGGAACATGGCTTCATGCACGCCTCCAGAAACGTCGTGTGGCTCTCAATGGCGCGTCCAGCTCTTCTGACTTCATCCTCGCACTATCCTTCCATCATGCAAAACTCTACTAATAGAAGCCCGTCAGGGCGAACGGGATACCTCCCATTGAAACCCGCAGGTAACAATGTGGCTTGGTTATATATGTGCTCGTGCCTTCACCTTGCTGCCACTCAATTCATTATCTTGGGGAAGTGAAGGGCGTCTTTTGAAAGAAGTCGTTCTTTCCATTCCCCTCGTTTCTTTTTAAATCTGCAATGTCTCTCAACAGTTTTGGTTTAGCTTTTGTAGCGCTTTGGTAAATCACAATCATCCTTTGCTACGAATCTGCTTCTCTTTACTCAAACACGAATTCGCTGACCTTGATCTGCACGGATCATTCAGGCTTTTCCGTTATGTTCGCTTAATCGTCAACTGCATATCTCTTTGGACGTTTCGGCCAGTTCCTCTACCGGAAAAACCTAGATATAATTCCAACGATGTTACAATAATCCTTCCAACAATTACAGGCGACGGAGATGGGCTGCGTAATACGATCATATCATGCCTACGCTGTCAACCTTATCAACTTATTATCGCTACAATTGACGCCAATTACAAGCGTGCCGAACAGATGGCTCGCGAAATAGACGCCAAACGAATCAAGGTCTGTAGCCATTCTCAAGCCAACAAACGTCTGCAAATGTGCCGTGCAATACCTGAAGTCCTGACCAAAATCACTGTCTTTGCCGACGATGACGTGTTCTGGCCTGTTGGGCTTCTCGAATGGATTCTTGCACCGTTCGAAGACCAGAAGATGGGAGGCGTTGGCACATCACAGCGACTCCGACGTCAGGGGAATCCTACCATATGGACTTTTCTGGGAGCTTGTTACCTGGAGAGGCGTAATTTCGATATTGGTGCATGCACTCATCTTGACGGGGGACTGCCCTGTTTATCTGGAAGAACGGTAGCATATCGCACTTCGATCCTCCAAGAAGACAGTTTTATGAATGGTTTCCAGGACGAAAAATGGCGCAGCTTCCAATTGAATGCCGATGACGACAATTTCATTACCCGATGGATGGTATCACATGGATGGAAGACTTATATCCAACATGATAGACTTGCGGAGGTTGAGACAACGCTTGAGAGCAACCATAAATTTCTTCGGCAGTGCCTACGCTGGTCACGTAGTAACTGGCGAAGTAACATGACGAGTCTTTTCGTTGATGGCCAAGTTTGGTGGTAAGGATTCGGTCTTTACATTTGACTATTACCCCTTCTACGAGAGCTGATAAATGTCTAATTAGGCGACACCCCTGGAGTACATACGCCGTCCAGCAAACAACGCTTACCGCATGGTCTATTCCAGTCGATGCTACACTCATGTATCTTTGCTACAAAGCGACTGAAAATTGGCAGCCGTTTAACCAGGGTTGGGCATTGTGGGTACAGGCTATGTGGATTTTCTGGAGCAAGTTTGTCAAACTCCTTGGTCACTTTAGACGGTATCCTGAGGATTTTCCCCTGTTTCCCATCTATGTTCTTTTTGGATACTTTCACTGCTTCATAAAGTTGTATGCGATGTTTACACTCTCGGAGGTGAGTTTCTTCACTTTCCAATTACAATCTTCTCATTCCAGTCTTTATGAAGATATACAATATCGCTGACAAAGAGATATAGACAGCCTGGGGAAGCAGAGAGGGTGCTGACGTGGACGATAACATGAGAATGGTACCGCGTAGGTCAGTGTCTCAGAGACCATGATCTTACAAACGCGACAGACTTGGAATCTACTTTATGTGCTCTGGCGTTCAGATACCCCATACAGGATTTTCCTCTTTCTTTATGTGCTCTTGCGGGGATTTTACTGGACACTTCACACGGTTAATCGCTTCTCATTTCTGAAAAATCATCTTTCCGCCTTATCAATTTACTCTAAAATCGTAGGGCGCAGGGCAAACGGGAAAAGTTGGAAAACTATTATCCAAACGTTTTCAATTTACGACGGTACTTGATTTTCAGCATACATGTTTTGAAGGATTGCCAGGCTCAAGTTGATAATGTACAGTATGATTGGGATCGGATAGCAAGGAGCTAAAATTCAACATTCTAAAGGACAGGGTCTCCCCATATCACAAAAGCAAGCATGTAACCCGACGGAACTTTAAGACTACCCTTCAACGCACAATACCACCGCGTCTCCATTTCACTTTGCCTCATCCTTGGTGCAGAACATCAATTTTTCCTATAAATCTTAGATGAGTCGATCCTCTACAACTAGAGAGCAGCTCCACCATGGATGCCCCACTATGGACTTGTTTTTCTTGCCCCGCTCAATTCGAGGGGCGGCGTTGCATATGGGCGCTAGCCACTGCAGAAGCGGCTGGGATACGTGCAGCAAAATCCTATCGTGCCACGCTATTGACGCCATCGGTCCATCCGTTCATGCGGCTTCTCCATGGCTACAACGTGACGCCGGATCCACGGCGAACGCCGGAGCAAAGCATACGTAAGGAGCGTTGGACTGCTGGGATGAAAGACAAAGTTTGTAGCTCAATCTGGCTCCTTGACGCGAAAAAAGGTATTGTCCCAACTCCTTTGGAACACGACCGGCAGCACTTGCATCCTCCATTCTGTGGCGTTCTGGAAAGCGAGGCTTGGCAGGGTTCACGTCGGCGGGTCTTTCCGTGCCTGGTCTGAGACACATGCCCGTCATCTCCATCGGTCGAGCCGTCCCGCAAAAACAAAGCATGTGCGAGCTGGCCTTGTCTAGCTTGACGAAAACTCACAGGGATAGACCTTGCTCGACAAACAGGGATACATCACGCACGTTGATAGTACAAGGCTTGCTGCTCCTGTGCCTCATACCTCCTCTTGATCTGTTGCACATTCGATTCTAGTCGGGATACTTTCTGACTAGCCCTACCACCACCAGAAATGTGTCTGGCAAAGAAAATTTCTTTTGGGCCCGTGACTGCACAGTGCGGCTCTACAAAAGCTACAGCGAGCTACCCGCGGCACAGATCACACCGGAGGGGGGTTCTAGGCCAGCCACTTACGGACGTCCGACTCACGTTCAATTAAACAGTGGACCTATGTCCGCCGCCGCGACTCCAGCATTTTTAATCTTCTAAAGAGCACCTAACTTGAATACCCTAAGAAGAAAGATATGTTCTAGTACTCAATGAGGGACTTGGCGCTCTACTAGACAGTTTGGTCTTGGCGTTAAGGCCGCTTAGTGCGGTTTCTTTACAAGCGCTTATGCAGTGCCAAGACACTCTCATTTCCCGCGTCCGTATTGACTGGAGTGACGCTACTGCGTCTAGTCAGTTCTCCACAAGGGCTTACACTACGAACAGAAGAAATTGGATCGGAATGGCAATTCGATACCAAGAACATGGAATCGCCAAAAGCTCCAATTATCACCCCTCGCTCTAACCGACTTTTGAGAGCGATCGTCTACTAGAACACACTAGTATCAAGTCGTTGTGCGCCTGCATTAGGAGCCGTTCTCCATTATTGGTACAGAATCTACATGTTGCTCCGCTACAAAACACTAACGACACATGTGCTTGCCCATGAAAATGTTAAAGATGAAACAGCCTTTGCTTTTTCCTGATTAGGATCACGATACTACAGCCAAGGCTTTCCCCATGAAGCATGTCGCTTCTTCAAAGGAAAGCGCGAACCGCGGCACCAAGTTTTCTAGAAGTCATCATAATCTGCTACCATGACTGAACCCTGTCATTGAAATTATCTTTATTGAATTTTCTTCCTTCTCCTCTCACAGATCAGGCATCTCGATTACCACTTCGTAAGCCTCCAACAGAGCCTTTTGGCCAAGGAGGACACGAATCTTTGCAAAGGATCATGAATTGCATTATCATCGGGCAATTCACCAACATGCGGGGTTCTTCTCGTCAACACTTTTCCTGATCGCTAAGACGGGATGTAGTAACCCTACAAACTATCGAGATGCCCCACCAGAGTCTCAACCGTGTGTCTTGAAATGTGCAAGCCGACGCCACACAATGACGTGAGGCTCGCTGTCATCAGGCCTAGCTGACATACAATTACAATCAACATTAGCAAAAGTCCCCGTTCCACGGCAAGTCTTACACTACAGTCAGTTCATCTCGTATATTCCAAAAGTTCTTACACATAAATTCAACCGCGTTGGGTGCCTGACACATACGAACCGATTTTGCGGTTCCCGTGTTAGACAATCACGGTACAGACCATCAGCCTTGCGAAGATCAATAATTTTTAAGGTTCAGAGCGGCAGCTCCTCATGTTCGTCATCCCCTTAGCGGGCTGTAGGTGATAGCCGTACATGTGGAGTGTGCATTTAGGCAATTTCGGTACTGTGTACCAAGTTCTGGAATTCTCGATCTGACTATTACCAGCTTTTCTAGCTGCTCAAGCCAGCCTGTCCGCGTACCGAACTTCTGCCATCCCTGCGGATATAATTGCTTGTTGCAGGAGATTTAGTGTTTCAGGGCAATTGTCGCTAGATATTCAACCGAGATCGAACATGGTACTTTACGCGTCATGAACGTTGCAAGATTCACATGATAACAGCCTGAATGACTTCCAACACAAGTCATAACTGCATCAGCGCGTTAAAATGGCTTTCAGGCACCAGGATCATGACATTCGCAGAATGAATGCGTAGAGAGAATCATACGTGCATGTTTCCGTGTGCCAGGAGCATGGCATTCTCTTCGCAATACACATGGTATTTTCAGATCCTTGGAATGTCAATGTCAAAATTTTGGGACAAGACTGCCAAGACTTTAAATACGCTTTACGACGCACCATTTTCTTGCATCCGTGATCTATAAGTGATCTGCAAGAAGACAATTACTGTTGACACATCTTGAACCTATGAGGGTATCATTCTATTTTAAGAGCATGGAACAGATGACTGCGGCATTGACAAAATGTATTCTAACAGAATACAACACTTTTCAGTCTCTGCATATTATTTGACCAAGAATAACTGTTCTTTTCACACAATGCTGTTTTCGTCCTACAAGCGGCTCCAAGGAAACAAATCGCTCCCCTTCCATGCCAGCACTGCAATACCACTGCCGGGTCCCAAAACTCTCAGTGCCCACCGACAACCTGTAGCCATCCATCTGCCAAGCTCGTTTCCAACGATAGTCACTGGCACATGCACCAAAGACCGTTCCTGTAGTCCTTCTAATCCCTCTTCGCCACACTTTCCTTTCCGCTGTTCGCTTTTGCTCAAGATCCCGTATCGTAGCAATGTCTCGCTACACGTCACAAAAATGCTAATCACAATCAACACGATGATAATCCATGTCAATCGACTCATCTTCTTATCCGCCACAGCCTCGCCCAACATCTCCGCCAGCTCCAGAAACACCTTGCATCGCTCATTTAGCACCTTGATCCGACTCTCAATCTCCAAATACTCCCGCACCGCCACATATAGCGGATGCAGATGAGGCTCGGCATCCCAGAAGAAATTCGGCACATCCAGCATGTTCGACGAAAGATTCACCTCCACTCGCGAGGTATAGAGCCGTCCGAGGATCTTCACGACATCCTCCCTGCGCATACCCAGCTTTCCCGTCAGCGCGAGCCGTTTCGGCACGTACTGAGCCTCGAGCATAGTCGTGCTCATGCGCTCTTCGAAGAATGACAGCTTCGTGCTCTGCGCAATGGCATGCGACATGGTCAGCTTGATCATGTGGTCGCCCGAGCGCAAGGTGATCATATCGTTGAAGACGCGGGGACGTGGCATTGCGGTGTTGTATTCAAAGTGCAGCTCCTCGGTCTCAAAGTCCTGCTCGGGTTGCGGTCGTGTGGCGAGGGACAGCGAGCCGCCAGTGGGAGAGGAGGCGAAGGTGAGATCTGCGAGGATATCCTTTTCTTGAGTCTCGGTGAAGTTCCAAAACACAACGACGCCATAGCTGAAGACGAACATTTCCGCCAAAGTCTTGGCAAGGCGCGAGGGCGAGGAGGAGCGAGTAGACGTAAGCACATAGCCATCAATCGAATGTCCACGCTCATGTCGACGCGCGCGAGCCTCAGCGTCATCTTGCGGGGAGTCTTTGACAGCGTATTCATCATGTTCATGTTGGCCATCCTTGACAGCATATCTCTCCTGCTCCCTCTCCTCCGGCGGCGTCTCATCATCACGCTGTCTCGCCCCCCACCTCCACTCCTCCTCATTCTTCACCGCATACCCCCCTTCCTCCCCATCCTCAAAATACCCCTCCCGATACTCCCTCCCCTCATTCCGCTCAATCTCCTCATCCAACACCGCCTTCCCCCCCGGACTCTTCAACACCGGACTACTCCTCACCCTATACCCCTCCGCCCCCGGCAGCAGCGGCAGATGATACACCGTATACAAACAATCATCATACAGCTTCGTCCTCGCCCCATGCCGACTCCGCACAAACTCCGCCGTCGCCCTCAACTTATACGCCTGCGCCACCCCATACGCGGTCACCCGCGCGACATCGCGACTCCGCTGCGCCTTGGGCAGCCTCTCCGCATAGCTCTTGTCGCCACCCTCGTCGCGCCTGCTGCGGCGCCGCTCGAGCGCCTCGTCGCTCGGCGGCCCATCCACCTCCATGTCCACGCCGCCGCCGCCATCGTCGTCGTCGTCCAGCCGCGCCAGCTCGTCCCCCCGCGCCGTCTCCGGCAGCATCACCAGTCGCTCGCTGACCTTGCTCGCGCGGCTCGGCATGTTGACGTGCTGCGCGGGAAGCAGCGGGCCGACGGCGCCGCGCCCGCTGAGTTTCGGCTCGAGGGGGTGGCGGCCAGAGGGTGTGCGTGGAGAGATCGGGGGGCGCGGGGAGGTGCCGGGGGCGAGGCGTCGTTGTTGGGAGGGTAGGTCGGGAGAGGCGTATTGGAGGACGTTGTCGACGGAGATGAGCTTGGTGGAGGAGCGCTGGGCCATTGGGGGGCGGGGTGGGTTGCGGGCGTCGCGGGTGTCGGTGACCTGTTGGAGGGGAAATAGTAGGTTAGCTTTGGAGTGGCTGTTTTTGGGGATGGGGAAGTGAGGGACGTACGAGGACGGTGGGGCCCCGTTTGGGTTTGGGGTTGGAGGAGGCCATTGTTGGGAGGGTGGGTCACTGTAGTTATCACCGTTGAGAAGATTAATCGATTGATGTGGTTGCGTAAACTGGATGAGTAGTTTTTGTAGGGTGATATTCATGATGATAGGGTTTTGGTTGTGAGGATTGGAACATTGCGGGATGAAAAGAAGTTGGGCAAAGCTTTTGGCACGAAGCAGGGAGCTCCGCCTTGAACCACGTCATTGCTCACAATCTTCGAGACGCGTTCAAATTTCTTCCCACTACTTCTTCCACTTTTATTTTCTCTCCCACTCTCTCTACCTCCGTGTTTGCACAATCGAAGTGTCATAGCGGCGATGGCACCTATATGCGTCTCATGTTTAAGTGCACTTCAACGAGCAATCAAAGCACTGGCCGACTCAGAACTTTTACACGCGTTACCTCGATCCCAAAGCGATGGAACAAAGTTGGGTTGTTGATAATTATTGGGAGAATTCGAAGCCTATTGTCAATCATTGGACGTAGGATGCTATGTCACTGCTCAACAGAAAAATGCGAAAGGAAATAGAAGGAAAAGTGATCAAGAATCAAAGCTAAGTCTAGTCCATATCGAATAATTGACTAGCCTTTGAGGAGTAAATCCTTGTCTTCAGATCCTCAAATGAGACCAGTATCAAAACGTCATTCGCATCGTGAATCCTCTTTTGAGTAGGCAAGTTATTTGCCTCAGAGAATCATCGTCCAACTTTGCTCAGCATCGGCGCTTGCAGGACCTCTTCGATCTGAACAACGAGGTGACGTTCGATTGGAGCCTTATCAAATCCTTTCATGTATTCTTACCCAATGAGACAAGAGACCCATTCGGTCTTAGTGACCATGAGGCTCTTCGGTTCGTAGTCCACGTGTAAGTTCCTCTTCGGCGCCTTACCACTGATGTCGGAATTGTGTTTGGACGGGCTACCGCTCTATGTATTAACAAATATTTTACAGGCATTTTGAATGTGTACAAACATGATCAAAATTACTCCTGATGTGACCCATTGGTGCTCTCCTCGCTTGCCGCAAACTTCCTCAAATCCGCCATGTCCACCTTCTCCAATGCCTTCTCGTTCGTTGCACTCAGGAAGACCCTGAAATGAATATCTCATCAGCTTTTGTCATTCAGGTTCATCATACCTGGCGCTTTCCCTATCTGTCCAGGCCGCTCAAGTATTCTAATGGGTCAAGCGAGACTTACTTGGGCACCACATCGTCATCGTCCGACGTCCTCGCCTCCCACGCCTCCTTCCATCGACTGGCACACAAACACCATTTGCAGCCTCCTGTGAGGCCCGCCATGCGAAGGTCATTGCCACGCGAGGCCGTGAAATCAAGGAATTTGTCGGATACAACGGCTGCAGATAACACCGATTCATGCATTAGCTCCGATTATCCGTGAATGTACTCGACTTCATAAAGAGAGCGGCCGATAAAGCATGTGGACATTCTGGGGATGCGTGTAATGCGTTGTTCGATAAGACTAGAACATACCAGCAACGCTATGGTTTCCAAAGTCGCCAGCAGGCACTTCGCAGTAGCCATTGCGTAGGAAGCCGGTCATCGGTCGGGTAGAGTGCAATGCCAGAGGCTGTTTGAAGACTACAATCATCACGTCAGCATGATTTGAAACTCCTATCGGATGCATAGAGAATAGAATATGGAAAGGCGTGTATAGCTGCGGGTAAACTCACCATTGAGGCTAGGCATCATAGGCTGTTGTTCAACTGCTTCGATAACAAATGCTAGCAATAGTAATAATGACAATCCCACTAAAATCTTTCCAAACATTAAGACCAGACTCAAGCAGATTGGTGAATTTCGTGGAAGGAATTCTCGTCTAAGATTATGTTTTGATTGATGTGTTTATGACGTCGATATGCACAAGAACTCCCGCTCCACATTAGCCAAAGGCCACCGGTTCGCGTCACACTATTTGAGATCGCATTGCACCATCTCAGCCTGAGATCGGGATCAGATTCCGATCGTAGTACACACACTACATCCCATTTCCCCGCCATTTATTCCCTCCCTTTGAAGCGCCGGAAAATCCAACCCGGTCCCATATGCAAGCATCACATTCCTCCACAGTCTCCCAGCATTCACCGGAAATAAAGGAAAAGAAATTAAAAAAAAAAAAGGTGAAAACTCGCCGAACCCCTTTTTCCTATGCTCTCATGATCTCATATCTTCCATTTCCCTATTTACCCCTTTCCACCCACGTTATCCATTAATAACAACAGCACTCTCCACCCCACCCCCAATCCCCCCACCCAACCCTTCCCCCTCCCCCCCATCACGAACTCCCCCCCTCCACCCTCCCCCGCCCCCTCGCCTCATACTCCCCCCAACTCCGCGGCTCGCCCTCGCAGCGCGGGATGTCGGCATTCCAGATCTGCTTCTTCATCTCGAGCAGGCGGTTGTGCATGCGCCAGTGCTCGGCGACCTCCTGGGCGTCGCGCTGCGCTTTGGGCTGAGCCTCCAGCTTCGCCCGCGACGCCGCGTACGTCACGTAGTACGTCGTCATCTGCTCGCACAGCCGCCGCGCCTGCCGCGGCGTCAGCCGTGTGGGGAACTCGTCGGAGGTTGCAGAGAGTGGCGGGTCGGAGTGGTCGGGCCCGCCAACGCCGCCGCCACCGGTGATGGTGGTGGTGTCGAGGGGGGTGGTGGTGGAGGTGGTGGTTGTGGCGGTGGTGGAGGAGGGTTGCCGTGTGTGCTGGTGCGCTGTGGTGCTGGTGCTGGTGCTGGTGGTGTCGATTTTGGTGGCTTTGCGGGGGGGAGGGCGCGTGGATGGGTGGTCTTTGTCTGGGTCGGCGGCTTTGCGTTTGAGCGTGGTGGAGGATGGGGTGGGATTGGAAAGGTCGGAGGTGGAGGTTGCTTGGGAACTGGCGGCACTGATGGTGCGTGCGCGTTTGGTGTCGGATGGTGTGCCCTCACTGGAGCGATGACCGTTGAGCTTGGCTTTGTCGTGATTTGTATTCGCTGTGACACGTGCGGATCGATCCGTTTGACTTTTGGATGGATTGGTAGAGTGTGTCTGTGCAAGTGGTGAAGGTGCCGTAGGCTTTTTCGTGCCTTTGTTTTCCGGAGTTACCTGATTGGGATTGCGACCCGACTCATATGATGCAGTGAGGGGCTTGGATGCTCCAAGTGGAGACGGCACCTCAGGTCTAGTATCACTCTTTCGAGGGCTAATGTCGGACCTTGATTTTGACGTTCCATTGCTTGGTGGGTTGAGTGCCTTTGCCTTGCCCTTTGTCGTTCCAGTTTGAGCCGATGCTTTGGAAGTAGGTTTGCTTGCGGATAAAGTCTTCTTCGGTACTTCCTGGCCTCCATCAACTCGGCGCTTTTTCGCATTTGGGGGTTGGTGCTCAGTGTTCGCCTTTTTCGGTGCGCTCGACAATTTTGATATCTTGCTTGTGTCCTCTGCAGGGCGTTTTCGTGACTGTGATTGTGGCTGTGACATCTCTGCATGTTTCATCGTATTTGTTGCTGCAGCTATCTCCAGTTCCACCTCCTCTTCATCCGAATCATGCACGAATTCGGATGACTTGGCATGCTTTGCTTGTCTACCCGCTGTGCCTGCATTTGTGCTTGCCTTGGTTGCCTTGCTAGGTTTAGTCTCATTTTTTGCCGCTTCTTTTTCTTGCTGCTTCCTTTGCTTGGCTTCAAATGCAGCTTGTGCTTTTTTCGGGTTCTTGGAAAGAAGTCTCTTCGATTGCGCCTCTCTTTCGCTAATCTTCTTCTTTTTCATCCCCTCCTGAGACGTCGATCTATTCATTGCTTCTCCAGATCGTGCATTAGGGTCGTCAAGGGCAGGTTCATCGATAGGTCCATCCAGATTAGGAACGTCTGTGGTTTTGGGGCCCAGTCGAGGGGTAGAGTGAATGTTGCTTTTAGGACCCAGATGGACAGCTAATCGGGATAAGATTTTGCCTTTTCCACGTTCGTGTTTTGGTAACAATAATTGCCATAGAGGGTCACTTTGTGCCAAACGGAGCCGATCATAAGCTCGTACAGCGTGGTCTATCGCAGACTGACGTTCGTCATCCGACGGATATCGATGTCTCCAAATATCCAGTTCTTTGTACGACTTGTCGAGAAGCTGCCATTCGGAAGCATTCGCGGTTGGTTTTGCAACCTTGAGAAGAATTGGTGATATTTCTTCTTTTTTGCTGCGTGTCTTGCGTGCAATAAGTGATTCGGTTGCTGGGCGCATGGCTAGAAAATGAATCAAAGCCAGTCGTAGAGCTCTAAAGTGCTCTGATTGACTCTGACTATTTGGTGCCGAAGTAATTTTGGAATTAAGGGCCGACGAAGATGATCTGCCTGGAAATGAAGGACTGCTTGGCATGGATTGCGTGACGTTTCTGGATGCACCTGGCGGTAAGACACTGAGTAGTTTGCTGGGTTTATTCTTCTTTCCTGGGGCTGCAGTGACTGTACTCATGATGTTTGCTCTAATGCTTGTCAGTAAGAAGTGTCACCGCGTGCTGGTAGTGGTACTTGCTTTCTCGATTCCTTTTCTTGCTGGAGGCGTTGTAGACTTCTTTTTAATTGTTCCTCTGCGGCTTCGGCACCAGCAGCTGCTTTTGCAACTTTGTGTACTTCGGCGATTTTTCCATTGTGAGTTACCTTTCCTGAGAATACCAACTCCCTCTGCTCGTTGTCGGGGCCGTCAAAGCGATAAAGCTCATGCTGGTTTTTCTCGACTGCGTACGATATAGGATGTGACTTGTCATTGATTCGTATAGCCTTTAATATCTCAGTCTTGTGATCTTTTGGAGGCGCAAATTATCAAAACTTACAGGGACCTTGCCAGCAATGAGCTCAACAGGTGAGCCATTCTGCGAGGTTTCTTGAATTTGGTCTCTTAATTCCTTTGGTATTGCAACGAGTGTGAAGCCCACAGTCTTCCCTTTTGCTTCAGACGTATCAATAAGCTCATCAGGTGCTCCGGAGAGGATCAACCCCCCGGGCGGTAAGTCCGAAGCCATGACAGGCGTAGGGATGGGTTATAGGACTGTATAGGATGGTGAACATAGATGCCGCCGCTATTGCATATGGAATGTGGCTAGCAAAAAAATCAGTGACAGGAAAAGAGGAGCAATTCGGGTTTGGGCTACCGGGAAAATGGTGGGTATGCAGCAAGCAAGCGGTAGGGAATGTGGCCGGTTCGTCACAGGCAAAGGCAGAGTGGGGCGGACTCGACAATAGAAAACGAAGAAGTGAATGGATCATTGTGTGCTGTGGAGGCGTCGAGGGCAGAGGGCACAGGGCACAGGGCACAGAGGCCCGAACAAAGGCGTGGAGTGGAACAATAGAAAGGTACCGGGTGATGGTGGAGGCGTGGGTGTGGGTGGGTGGTGATACCAAAGCTCACACCTCGCTCAGCTTTCCTGGCACGCCTGGCCGCAATGAGGCGCCACCGGGCACGCTCGTGTGGGTAGGTACGGTGAGAGCCAAAAGCCAAATTCTACCCTCATTCCGTTCATGTACGTCTGCACTCCAACCTGACCCGCAGCGACCTAGTCCCGATGCTTTATTATTCCCGTCACCACGTCAGCAATTGCCCTTTTATCGCCGAGATTATAAACTGCCACACCTTCATCTGGTTCCTGTCTCAAGAGCGTCAATGAGCCCCCCGCAATCCAGTCCCATATATAATTCCCCGAGTCACACAGCATCATCGCTGAGCCAGTCGGCGCTCCCGGCTGGTCGGCCAGGCGGGCGGCGTTCTGAGCCTTTCTCGGCCCGCTGCAATGGTGTCTGGAACAACACTGCGCCTAAACTCTCAGACACAATACCAACGCATGATTCAGCAGCATAGCGCCTTCTGTCGTTTCGATCTCTTCTCTCGATCTGCTGCTCTCGAGATCATGCGCACTCTTTCTTACCTCACCACCGCACCACCGCACCACCTTACCACCTGGCCTGTGTCGATATATTGGAGTATCCGTACCTGCCTAGTCAGGAACAGGGTTTGGGAGACCCACGTTCTCGGCTACCGATCGCGCGCTTCCGCACCTTGTCCACGCTCGAGCCATGGCTGCATCCTTGGTGCTGTCCGAAAATGTCACTGATTGACTAGCTACGTAGTTTTGCCTTGTTCAAAGCTTGGTTTCAGGTTGCTAGGTGTTTCGAGCTTGACTTCGCCTGCCCCTCAAACGAGATGAGGCTGCACAATCGAGAGACTCGTTGTCCCTGATCTATTAATCGCTCCAGCTGCAAAGAAAAGAAAAAAACAGCCATTCCATCCTGTCAGTGCAACCGTCCCTATGCAGATCCACTCGCTCATGCTACAGACTTGCCCAAAGATCGTATCATGCTTCAATCATACTAATTCGTCGTCATGAACCTGTCCGGCCTCCAACATCTACTGCCTTGCCTCCTCATCTGTAATGTCACGATGCCGTGCAAGAACGTGCTTCTTGAACTCTGCCGAGTCTTGGTCCCAAAGCTCGGCTGCTTGACCGTTGAGCGGGCTCGCGCTGATTCGGCGTCAATAAACTGATTTCGAACATCATTTGGACGACTATATCTACTTACTTGTTCGGCTCGCCGAGCAGACTCTGCAAACTTAGCAACACGCTCTGGACATTGTAGATTGCACTCCATTTGTCCTTCAAAATGTCGAGACATATCCTGCCAGAGAAGTCGATGTTGGGATGATAGATGGGTGTCTTGAAGACAACGGTTGGTGCCGTGTACGGATATGTGGAGGGAAAAGCAAAAGAGAGCTTCATAATAAGTCCAGCATAAGGCGTTGCCTCAGGACCGACGATCGTTGCTGTCCAGTTGAGAAGATTGCCATCATTTGGAAATGCAGAAATGCCTGGTGTAGACGTCATCATCAAAGACATTAGCTCCGATTGCAAACTGTAAATTCGTGTATTAGTACATTTGAAAAAGGTTGGGAATCTTGGAGTGAGTGCTATACCGCTTAGTGACATTGCCACTTTGACTGGCAGAAGGCATCGGATTGGAAGTTTTCTCAGTCATGCTCGCTGTGTTCTGACCACGAAGGGTATTCATTGTGCCTGTTGAATGGCTGAAGGTCGTTTGTTAGCCAGCAACGGTGAATGCTCTTTCGTTGGGGGTATTTTTTAGAAAGATTCGGAGAGGTGCAATGAAGTCCTCCTACGTTGACGGAATCGAGGTAAGATGCAGGCTCGTATGAATAGGATCGTGGTCGACAGTGAGTAAGGTGGGCTTAAAATGATTTCATGACTAGCACTTTTGTTTACAGGGCAACGCTGCGCGCAGCCAGAGGCAACAAGGGTCTACGAACTAAGCGAGCCTCGCTAACCCAACCAAACCACTTTGCGCGCGCCACTTTCGCGTTCGTGAAACTAGAATCACTTTGTTTGATCCTAATCCAAACAAAGATAAAGCTCGTAAGGATATGCTGAGCTCAGGGTGTTGCTTTTTCAAATGGGGACGTTTCACTATTAATAAATCATTTTTTTTGCTTTACTGGCAGCCTTCCAGTTGGACCTTGAGACACTCTCTACTGACAGGGCAGGGTTTACATAGGTAGCTACATATACGCTCGGAGCTTCTTGCAGATGCTTACTTCCAATCGTATAGATTGATATACACCGCTTTTATGCAATCCATGACCATTTGACCAAACCATTTTGACTGCCAACGGGAGTGATCTCTCTGGGCAGCAACATGAACCCAATATTGCATCCGTAGGATTATCGCGATTAGACGCCGTGGTCTCATCAGCGGATAGCAAATTTGAAACTCGTTTGCCCTATCGAAAGTCGTTTGACCTAGCTCCACGGGCCGAGTTGTGGTATTGATTTTGTGAGTAGTTGGACGTCGCGATGTATCGTCCGAAGCCGGTTTCCAACAATGGAGATTGCGACATTTCTTTCACCAACACCAATCATTTTGCTTCATTGGAAGACATTTGCTTGCCGTCCGATACAGTCTGAATTTTGCGATATTCTTGCTCCAAAGCTCGTTGCATCTCAAAATCCGCTTGACGCTCACGCTTCAATCTCTGTTGCTCCATGTCCCGAATGACTCCAGCATGCATAGCCTGCTATGATATGAGCACTTGCTACCGTCTCAATTGGGACGAGGCCGCATCGAAGCGCTACTCACCGCTTTCTCTGCTTGCTGACCATAGTGTACGAAAATGACGATGCCAATCGCGCCGCACGTTGTGCCTGCGAGCGTCAACTTGGCGGCTAATGACATTCCAGTCGCTAGAGAGGCCACCAATTTTCAGGCCACAAAACCCGTGATTGCAGGCGTAATTTGAGAAAAACGGAGTGAGGTGTGATGGGTATCGGCTCTTGACTTTCAATTTCGGTGTCGCATGGCGTAATTATTATGGGTGAGGGATCCACAGGGCTTAGGGCTTGGCATTGACCAGGGTCTTTGCTGTCACCTGTTCCAACTAGCCAGCAACACTATCAATTCAACAGCTTGCCAATCCCTTCGCATTCCCCGACAGTACGCAACATGGTATGTAGAATGACTGCGTTACTTTGAAAATGGCTGATGAACGGCTAGTCGGCCCAAAATTCCGCAGGCATCCAAACACTACTTGATGTAAAGTGGCCCCACCAAGTTGAATGTTCAATGCTCAAGCTATGATACAGGCCGAACGAGAAGCGCAAAAGATTGTCCAAAAAGGTAGACCCATAACTCTTTGTTTTTTCTTGTAGCTTCTTAGCTGACATAAAGTCCAGCTAGAGAATGTAAAAACCCTGCTACCGCTACACCCCACCCACCCATGAAGTACTGACAAGCGCTTCAGACCGGACCAAACGAGTAAAGGACGCAAGAAGCGAAGCGCAGAAAGAGATTGAAGACTACAGGAAACAAAAGGAAGAGGAGTTCAAGGCTTTTGAAAAAGAGGTATGTCACAAAGCACGACTATCAAATGCACACCACATCCCTTACGGCCACATAGCACTCAAGCGGAAACCAAAAGGCCGAAGATGACGCGAATAAGGATACTGAGGAGAAGATCAAGGAGATCAAGGGTATTGGAGACAAGGAAGGCAAGAAGGTGGTTGAAGACTTGCTAAAAGCCGTGTTCGACGTTAAGCCAGAGGTGCCAGATAGGGTTGAGGCACCGGCATAAATTGTATGAATAGCGTCTCTGTAATTTCATTGCTGCATACGTCAATGGCATGGCTTTCTTTAGAGGCAATGCACCGAAATATTTGATACCATCACACCAGCTTGTACACTTGTTCGTCGGATGATGCTTTCTTTGAATGACATGCTGATGAAATTTTTGCTCAATTTGAGAGAGTCAAATATCGTGTACTAATCCTGTTCTTTACAACATGCGTCGATAGATCTTGCTAATGCGAAATTGCGAGATGACCGATGTTATAAATAGACTTTGTCAGTACAGCGATAGATCCATGTAGAAACGACGTCAGAGGGTAGATTCAGGACCCTGAACGGTAACCCAGGTAAAGTACTTTTGATTCAACGCCAAACATGTGGATCACTTATTGCTATTGTCTTCAATGTTGCGAGCTCCATCACGGGTAATTTGGCAATTGTATGCAAAAGCTCCTCCATTACACAGCAAATCACTGTGGACGAGGTTTAGTACCACATCAAAGAGAACGAAGGCTATCTCGGACCCACGTCTACACGAAGAAAATCTGATAGAAGATCGATTCGCTACCATCAAAGATAGATACGGTTTGATATTCCGACCCTTTCTACACCGATGCAAAGACTGAGCTCGCGTTAGATGCACCTAAAAATCCTGTTATCCTCGCTCACGGGCTATTCGGATTTGATGAGCTTCACCTTCTTGGAGAGCAGCTCCCTGGGATACAATATTGGAGAGGGATCACAGAAGCATTATCAGCTAGAGGTGTCGAAGTCATGACAGCTACAGTACCACCTTCAGGGTCAATAGAGGTAAGAGCGGAGAAACTTGCGGACTGTGTTTCACGAAAAGCTCGTGGGAAGCGTGTCAATATCATAGGGTAAAGGTCCATTATAGGTTTAAGAGCGACAGGGCTGATCCAAAACCAGTCATAGCATGGTACGATGAAGCCCGAAATGAAGCTATATAGCTAAGCTTTACTAGGGGTATGGACACTCGAAGGAAATACTAGTTGGATCACTAATTGGATAGTGGACTTGACGCTCGATATATGATCAGCAGGTTGCGTCTACCGGATGTGAGAGTACTTTCCTTGACAACTATTGCGAGCCCCCACAAGGGTACTACCTGCAAGTATACCTGCGTCTCTTGCTTTGCTGAAAGACATAGGTTCTGCATTTGCCGACCACCTGTTCAAACAAATTGGCCGTAAGAAGATTCACGTCACAAACATGATCGGTTCTAAAACGAGAATAGCAACACAGTTACCTAGACTGTACAAGGTCTTGGAAGTCTTTGGGATTGAAAGCGGTGCATTTAGTCAACTGACTAGAGAATACATGTTGAACGAGTTCAATCCCAAGACACCAAACGTGGACGCTGTCCGGTATGTTTGCGAGCATTTGCGTCTTTACTTGAGACGTTTGGACACTGTCGAGCTAATCATCTTAAGTTATTTTTCATATGGTGCTACTTTCGAGCCGGGCTGGCTCTCCATATTTCGTCAATCACATCGAATCATTCAAGATCTCGAAGGCTCAAATGATGGACTTGTCTCTGCTGAGTCTAGTGTATGGGGCTCATACCGAGGCACCCTGGTTGGCGTAAGTCACCTCGACCTCATCAATTGGACAAACAGGTTACGTTGGATGGTATGGGAATTGACAGGAAATAAGAGAAAGTAAGCTCGACCTCCACGCCAATAACGTGTCTGAATATCTAGATTGATTAGGAAGTAGCTTTAATGCCATTGCATTCTATCTGGATGTTGCCGGTGAGTTGCGCTTCTTGCTATGGTAGACAAGATGCTAACAAGTAGCCATGGGAGACATGCTGGCAAAAGAAGGATTTTGACTTCAGGCCTTGCCTAAGATTTTACATAAAAATGTTCGACTCTGAAACTCTTCGATAAAATGGAAATCAAGGAAATTTTACCGTGTTGGGTGTCATATCTGGGAGATAGTTGTATGATGCCCTTGGGCATTGTATTGGGACTATAGTAAGCCAACGAAAATCACATTTACGTGAGGAAACCTTGATGGAACATTGTTTTGGTACTAATGACGATGTATACAAGTTGGATTCTTGGCCCGATCCACGCTCAGCAAGACTTGGATCGTGGGACTTATCTCTTGGGGTCTGTTCCGAATGGTTATTCGATGAAATAGAACAAAGTGAAAGTTACCTGGAAAGATTATAGCAGTCTGCTCGACGCGCAGAGAAGCCATCTTTGACCACATAAGATACGCCTTAAGTGATTGATTCTAAATCATGAAGCCTCAGAAAGAAGCTTCACTCCTGTTGTGATGATACCGGAGTGCGGAAGAGGGATAATATGTCGCATCGAAGTGGGATGATATGACCTTCGCCTCTCGGGTTAAGGTCGTCCCGCCAGGTTGAGTTTTCGTGTGATTGAGCAACTATCAGAGAAGCAAGCTCAGGTCTACCATGCTGTAAACAAGTCCAGAAACTGGTAGGTGAAAGGTGCGGCGCAGTTGCAAGAAATACCAGACGTTCGACCGCAAGTTACTTCTAATGTCAGTCCTGGGGTAAGTCTTTGCAGGTTACTGACTTACAAATACCAACAACCTTTGGTCGTGTGCCATTTACCCAAACGACAGGTCCCCCCGCCATACAAGCCGTAGCTGGGCAGCTGAGTGCAATCCGGTTGACTGGATAACGTTCGCCGGTCTCTTGTGATCGATACCACTCGCTAACCGTTATTATTTTGCCTGGAGAAATGATTTTGGTATCCTGGGGAAAAATTTCGTCGAATGTTGGTCGTGACCGTTTCAGAATTAATTTTTGGCTTTCAGAGATCGGAAGGCGGTCCATTTGATCGACCATGAGGTTTTCCCAAGATTGACCATTTTTGGGGAAACTGGCACTTGATTCCATGGTACCGGCATAGCCATAGATCGCAAGTTTATCGGGAATGTCTCTGCTGTGTGGACCTATCCAAAGATCATTCGGAGTAATCGCCAGATAATCTTCATCTCCATCGTCAAACGGCCTCAAGTTGTCCACTTCAAGAATAGCCAAATCGGATTCGAAATCAGCATAGACCAATCGACAAGGGCTACGGCACTTGTCCCGAGCATCATTTCGAGGATGGGTCGCGTTCGAAGCATAGAAATCACATTGCTTCCATCGTCGAACAGTTTTTGGCCCATCAATCGAAGGGAGCGAGACCAAGTGTCCTCCACCAAACAGACCAGCTCCTGTAACGACAAATAATCGCGGGCGGCAGTCTTTGGCTGAGACCTTGACGAAAACCCCAGAACTCGTCAGATCATCATAATCGTTCCAGACGATGCAGGCTGCCTTCCCAAACCTTTGGAGGTCTTTTCTGACCTACTCTTGTCAAAATAGTAAGTTTGGTAATCGGAAATACATACTTTGTCATTATTGCCATTATCAAATAATTGCTCAATATCAGGTGTTTCCTGTTCCCATGTTCCACAAGCCTCAATCGGTGCACACCAAGTCAGTGACTTATACAAGGGATTGAATGCAAGCATGGGAAAAAGATGGGTCTTGCTGATTTTGGACTGAATTTCTGAGGAAGCCATGCGTCGGTGTTGTTTCTTTGGAGGGTCAAGGCGAGGGGAAAAGTGTTCGATGCGAGTTGTCTGTGAACTTGAAGACTCAAGGCGAGGAGAAAAGTGTTCGATGCGAATTGCCTGTGAACTTGAACGCTCAAGGCGAGGGAAAAGTTGTTCGATGCGAGTCGTCTGTGAACTTGGAGGCCCACTTCGTGAGCGAGTAAGAGGAGCACTCGTATCCATTGTAACTAGAACTCAGTGAACAATAGTATAGTGCTATAAGATGTGGAAGAGAGCATTCGTGACTTGCGTTGTTCAGTGAGTCATACCACTGCTTACTTGGTGAGCAGCTCATGTTCAGGTCCCCAGCACCTTCCACCTATTTTTGTGGACATCTCAGTGGCGATAGATTGAGACTTCCTAAAATGAGTGAGGAGTTTACAATGATATACGATGGTCTCCCAATCTTCGATCTTTGCCAGGCAGCTCTCGGTCAAGGGGGACCAAAAAATTCATGCTTCCCAAACACAACCTCGTGATTAAAGCAAACGGAACATAGTTGTGAGTTAGGGCTCAGACTTTGACCTAGCATCTGCCAAATATGCTGTAGAGCCTTGCCTTGAGACACATTGGGCTGAACGAGCCACCTCGATCATCTGAATTTCTTAGATATCGTCGAATAGTGCGGGAATCGCTATGAAAACGAATAAATTTAGATCAATTGTTTACAAAGTCTACATCTTTGGACAATGCAATTGATCGAAAGCGATTTTCGATACCACTGTAGGAGTATTCCCCACCACACCGCTCGGACCACCACTCCGACACTTTTTTTTGAACAGCGCACAAATTTTTGAAATTCAATAATTCCATCAATATGGCTCCAATTGACGTCGCTTTTACTGATCTGAAAAGCCAGAAACAGTCTAATATCAAATCGACTATCAGAAAATATAATATCGCCTATTCTATATTATAAGATTATTTTAAAAAGGATATCATCAATGTTCAAGATTTTCATTGAAATATTCAGATCAATTTTAAAAAAATAAAAAAATTCATTTTTTATATTTATATAAATAAATTTTCGGATTATGATTTATTTTTTACGTATTAAATGATATATAATTTTATTTATAATATTATTGATATTATTTATGAAATTAATCAGATTAAAAAATTTATAAATTGATATCAAAAAGAATTATTTATTAATTATTTAAAAAATATTAATTTAATTCGAAAAAAAAATGATAATTAATATCAATATAAATTCTATTTTGATTTAATAAATATTTTTGAATTATATTTTTTCATTTTTAATTTTTAAAATTATTTAATAAAATTGATAATTATAATATTAAATCGTATAATATTTATAATATGAATGAGAAAGGATTTTTATTAGATATCTTTTAAAAAATTTAAAAAATATTTAATAAAAAAATATTTGAATAAAATAAAATTATCGATATTGATCATGACAGATCAAAATTATGGATTATAATTATTATTTATATTTATATAAATAAAAATTGGATATCGTTAGATATTATTTAATCAATTAAATATATATTATAAAATATCTAATTTAATAAAAATAATTTTGATTAGGGTCTACCACGGTGTTTTGAGATAGCCTACATTTTGAGACACGCTGTACATGCGTTCCGCATGTGATCAGTACAAAATTTACATACATTCAATCATGATTATTCAAATTTTTTTAAAAAAAAACAGAATTAGAAAATAAAATAAAAATTATTTATAATATATTTTTTTAAAAATTATTTTTATTTATTCATGAGATTATATATATATTCAAAATTATTTATACGATTTTGACGCGTAAATTAAATAATAATCAATTATATATTATAATTATAAAATCACGATAATTTTTAATAAATATTAAAAAATCAATTTTAATTTATTGAATTAAATAATATATTATTATAGGAATTTTAATTATATATTTATTATTGATTAAATTTATTGAATTTTTATAAAAAAAATATATTTATTATATATTTTATTTACGTTCTATATAAATTTATTTTGAATTAATTAATATTTATTAGATTAATCGTTTTAATAAATAATATTCTCAGATTTATAATATATATATTATTCAATTTGAATTTATTCATATGAATGGAATTATTATAAAAATGATAAATTACTGATTTGATATATTCGAAATGTAATAAAAAGAATATAAATATAATATTTCAAATATTTATAATATAAATGAATTAGATTTTAATATTAAAAAAAAAATAATCATTTAAAATATTAATTCATTTTGATATAAAAAAAAAATAAAAAATGATAATAAATAAATAAAAATGGATTACGATGATTGAATATATCAATATAATAGACGAAATATTTACACCTTTTTTGATTTTTAAAAATATATAATTAAATTCATATTAATTTAATAAAAATATATTATAAAAATATTATTTCGTAATTAATAAAAACAGTTAAATATTAAATAAATTGATATTTTATTGATTGATTGAAATTTTTAATTCTTTAATATATAAAAAATATATGAATTATAGATATTTTTTCATTATAAATAATCATAATAATTATATTCAAATCAAATTTATTATTTATTATATAAATAATAAAATCAATCTTATAATTATATCATTTTATTATTTATATTTATTCCAATTATTTAATATAAATATATCTTTTATATTTAAATAATATTATATAAATAAAATAATTACGTTCAATATATTCAATATATAATATATATTTAAAATAGAATAAATTAAAATTTTCATTTAAATATATAATATGATTATATTAAAAAAAAATATTCATATTGATTTTTAAAATATAAATATAATATTTTTAAATTATAAATAAATTTTGAATAATTTATTTATTATTCAAAATACGTCTAATATAAAAATTTTTATATCATTTATTTTAATCAATTTAAATTTTTTAATATTAAAAAATTCTTTTTCAGAAATTATTGAATTCAATAAATCAAATTAAAAATTTATAAAAATTTTAATTAAAAATAATATAATTGATTTATAAATAAAATATTATATTAAATATATAATTCGTAAATATAAATTATAAAATATTATAATCATTATTATAATTAAATAATTAATAAATATATCAGAATTTTTTGATAAATAAAAATATAATATTAAAAATAAAA